>RJWT010033336.1:0-13919 GCA_004365215.1 Cuniculus paca
AGGAAGGAAGGAAGGAAGGAAGGAAGGAAGGAAGGAAGGAAGGAAGGAAAAAAGAGAAGTTAAACACAAGCTGGAGTAGACTTGGAGCACTATGACTGAGTGCCAAAAAACAGAAAACTCAACAAGCACCTTAGCAAGACTAGTTTATGCTAAATAATTTCCATCTTACAGAATATCTTTAGTTATGGGTCACTGCTACTATCTCAGTTTATGTATTCTTTATGTTTGCATGCCCACAAGGATTCATAGTTTCTGTTGAACTATATTGATTAATGGACTTTGTACCTTTTTGTTCACAGAAATGAGCAGAAAAATTGCTCCATTTCCACTAGGGGTACCAACAATGAGAAAACCACAAATGCAAATAAGAGCTGAATGCAAGACAGAAAAATAAATCATCAATCAAAAAAAATCATTAATCATTTGCTATATATAACTAAGGAAACATATTAAGATCATGAACATAATTAGGAATTTTAATATGCAAATACGTAAAAATATATCCAGCATGCTTTGCATAATAGGTTTGGGCTAGCAATTTTTAAAAACTGATTTGATGTTTAGTGTTGAAAAAGAAATAAAAGGTGGGAACTTTCAACTTATGAACCCTTGTCTTATGGTTGTCTTATGTTTAGTACATGATTGAAAGGCTACTGTAAGCCCTAGAGAAAAAATGTAAAAGTATAGAAACCTAAAAAATTCTCCACTAAGGCTGGGCATGGTGGCTCACTCCCGTAATCCTAGCACTTGGGAGGCTGAGGAAGGAGGATCATTGCAAGTTCGAGACCAGCCTGGGCTGCAAAGTGAGCCCAAGGCCAGCCTGAACTGCATAGTAAGACCCTGTCTCAAGAAGACCAAAAAAAAAAAATCTCCAGTATTATGTTTCTATTTCATAATTTTAGTTTACACTTAGATACATAACCATGAAATACAAATAGAAAAACATATACTTATATATGACACTTCCTTTTATTTTAGTGTTATAGAGATTCATTTTTTTATCAGTTTCCTTGTATTTCATTGCTGTGTAGTTTATCATCTGATTCTAGAGTTCAATAACATTTAGCAAAAAAATTTTGCAGATTTCTGATAATAATTAAATTATATAATATAGGAAGAAATATTCAATATCAAATGATTGTCTCTATTGCTGTAACTGAAATTATTATTGAGTGTGTATTGTCCCAGTGGTTCTAAGAGTCAGTGACAAGATATGCACAGTCTGTACCAATCATATTTGGATTAAATTATTTTGTATTTGTGCTCTTTTATTTTGTAGGCAAATACAATCAAACAAACTAGAACAAATTTGACCCTACATGATTTTTGACTAAATCATGTTTAAATAGGTCTATTTGGGAATGTAATTATGGAATTTTGCTTAATGATCTCAAAAGTGTTAACTCACATGAATGAAATTTCATGGTGTGTCTGTTAGAATCATAAGAGAGTAATTTGAAGGAGTCCATCTATTTGGTACTTGTCTGCCACTGATTAAGGAAGTAGAGAGTCAAGAATTTATTCCTATTTACACAAATGCAAATGTTGCTTACCTAAATACATTATAGAAAAGAATAAGAATGATTGAAATCACAATATGAGAGCAGAGCTATATACAATTTACCACATTTAAGTGTATTTAAACTTATACAAGTATAATTATATATTAACCTGTTCATAACCTCAAGGTGAAAATAATAACTTCTCAACCTCAATTTTAGTGAAGAAGAAACTTCAAATTGCATTTCTAGGTAGATTCATTTTGTTACATTTCCTAAGTCCAAATGATCCTTTACTAAGCACTTATGTCTTCTCTTCTTATTCTTCTCTTATTGTTTGATCTTTTAACAATTGCTTTTTATTGTTAGGATCTGTAATTCTAGTCATGTTGTATAATAATCATAACCTACTATTCTAGGTATACACGAAGTAACCAGATGAAGTCAGTAAAAACTGTGAGGACTATCCCAAATATACAGAAGTAGAGAAAACAGAAAGATTCTTTTGTAAAAGTACAGGAAAGAACAAACGGAGCCTTTTGTAAAAATATACTACCTGGGGATTTAGGCAAAAAATAGAATTCAACCAGTTGCAGCTTGAAAATATTTAAAAAAAATTGTTTGTATTATGGTGCTGACATTTTTTCTTATTATCTAAACAATTTTTAACAGCTTTTCACATGACATTACATTGTACTTCATATCATGAGTAACTAAAGAGATTTAACATATCCAAGAGGATGTGGACAACTTATATGTGACTATTATTCTTTTTTACTTAAGAGACTTGCATACTCCCAGTTTTGAGTATTACAGGGGCTCTGGAACCAATTACCCTTGGATACTGATATGTTATTGCATTTACAACTTTCATAATTCATCTTTCTAACCAGGCATGGTTGCACATGCCTGTAATCCCAGCACCCAGGAGATTGAGACAGGATGATAATTGAGAGTTTGAGTCCAGCCTGGACTACATAGTGAGTTCTAGGCCAGCCCGAACTACATAGCAAGATTCTGTTTTAAAAACATAATAGCAATTTAACTTTTAAAGCCTTGAGATTTTCTTTCATAAATTATCAGTATTTCTTATTCAATTTTTTTAACATGAGCAAATACTGCAAAGATTGTAGATAAAGAAAAAAAATCAGAGAAAACACTTTTCCCTGTAATCATAGTTTCTGATTAGATTCCTACTAATACTGAGCAATAATATTTACAAGTAAAACTGAGGAGATTGAAATTCAGAATGCCAGCATGTGGATTCAAGTGAAATAGTCTTCCAGAACAGTGATGAAAATTCTGATGAACAACTAAAATTAAGTGTTTCTGAGCTCTAGACATTAAGCAAAGAAACAGAATAAAATGAAAAATCATGATTTTAAGAAAAACTACTGAATATTTATAAGGTAGGCATTTATAACACTTCCTTTGGTATTATTTCAATGTCATCACGGTATTGTAGTTCTAAAATATCAAAAGTCTTGCATCAGTAGGAAATACCTCTTTTGGGTGCAATTATCAACTCCGCTCTTAATCACAGTCAATATTTTGTCTGAATTCCATTTTCAAAGTGTTGTGGCAATTTGATTTGATTTGGAGCTTATCTTATTAAGATTAAAAAATAAGATCACTATTACCAGATTATTATTAAAAATAATAACCCTCAACTAGTAACATTAGAGCTTTCCAAAAAGTCCAATACCCAGTTAAAGGAATAAATGATGGTAGCGAAAAATGAGATGTCTATAGGAGACTATAAAAAGCTTAAACATTTTTCTGATTCCCTAGAAAGCTTCATATGTGTACAAGATTCTATATATTTTCAGGATACAGCTGGCAAAAGAATAGCCAAAGTAACTTACCTCTGGCTGACTTTGAGACCTTGTTCAAGGATGAAGTAAAAACTAAGGTTATCATAAATTTTCTGATATTTGAAAATGTGTCTTCACACTAATATCACATTCTCAAAAGATGGAAAACATTCAGGTAAGAACACTAAGGAAATTTTCTGACCACTAAATTATACTGACCTAGGTAAATCCAAGGAAGCCAACCTTAGAAACAAAAGCATATATATTAAAAGCAACAAAGTTATTAAAAAACTCAGTAACAGTATACTGAGAGAATGAAAAATGTAAGAATTAGTTCAAAATAGTGACAACAAAAATAACTGCAATATCCCCTGGCTCAGATTACAATGCTTATCTCTTGAGGGGTTTCACTCTATTTTAAGTACATAGTTTAAATTCTTCTTAACACACTTCTATATGTCTTGTAAAAAAATGGAAATGGTATCAAGAAAAATAACAATATAGATAAGAACAAATCTTGGAAGGAAGGATTTTACATGAAGGTTACTAAAATGTGTAAGAAAAGTCATCTTAATAAAAAATTATAAGATTTGCAAAGAAAGGAAAAGTATGTCACATACACAGGAAAAAAATGCACTCAAAAGAAAATGTCATTGAAGAGCTCCAAATCCACAGAGACCAGGCAGACTTGCAGCTGTTGATGGCTTGAAAGTATATGCGTCTGTGAATGGGACATGAGTCTCATTTGTGTGCTCTAAAATATCCTATTATTATTATTATTATTATTATTACTATTTTTGGTACCAGGAATCAAACTCACAACCTTGTGCTTGCCAGGTAGGCTCTGTGACGCTAAGCTATATTCTTGACCCCCTCTAAAATAGAATACGCTGATGGTTGTAAATGTTTGTGAACCAAAAAAAAAAAATCTTGAACTTTTAAATTAAAAATGGACTTGTATATGAATTTTATGCCAATAAATAATTCAGAATGTAATACACTGAAATAAATCAGACACACAATTTTAAGTATTGCATGGTTTCTGTTATGTGAGAACTCAAAATATAAAGAGCAAAATAAAAGGTTGGTAATAGGAAGTAAGGAGGTAGATCTTTCTCAAATAGGGAAACAAAAGAAGAAGGGAGAAAGGGTAGAAAAAGAAAAGGAATTCTTATGGTTAATACATTGTGTCAACTTGAACAGTTTAGAAGTTTAACTGAGAGACTCAGCAGGAAGCCAGGGTTCTTACTTTGTAAACATCCTCATCCTGTGCAAAGGAGGGCAAGGACATTTTGTGAGAGTTACACCCACCCAGAAGGGGGGGCGGCCGGTGTACAATGTAAGGGAGGAGAAGAGGCTTGCCCTTTTCCTTCTCTTTTGCTCTGGCTGCTGCCTTGAAGTGTTGCCCCAGTGTCATGCCACTCTGCTTTGGAGCTAGCTGATTATGGACTGAAATCTCCAGAACTGCACGCTAAATAAACCTTTTCTTCCTTAATTTTGGGTGTCAGGTGCTTGTCTCAGCAACCAGAGAAAGTAACCGAGACAGGAATTGAAGGAAAAAAATGGACTAGCATTTTTGTAAATGGGAAAGGGACCAATAGGTGGGGCAGAGAGGGAGGGGAGGGTTAGGGGATTAAAAAAAAGAATTAACCTGTGTCATGTACATGTACTAACTCTCCACGATGTAAGTAATCACTATGTACTTCAAGCATATGCCAATAAAAATGAATAATAAAAATAAAAAAGTAAAATCAAAATAATAAAGTATAAAATACATGTTCATGTTGTATTTAGCATCATTATATATAATCACAAGTATAGCTGAAATGTAGGATAGTGAATTATATCATTTACAGGGACTCATATGATAAAGGACAAGAAGATTTATAGTTTTACTTGTGCTTTTAAGGTTATGAAATCATAGATATGTAACAGCTGTTTTTTAACCATTTAAGTATTTCGATTAATGACATTAACTTTAGTGATTTCTATCAGGAAAAGAGAACCCATTAAATAATAAACATATATGTTTGATCTTTGACCCACAAATCAATTACCCATATTATATCTTCGGTTTCACTGTTACTAGTTTCTTCTGTACAGGACTGTGAAAATGAAAACACAGTTTTAACTCAAGTGCGTATTTCAATTCATTACAGAAAGAAAATTTTTAAAGAGAACATGCCAATATTAACATGTACCACACTGTAAAAAATTCTAAATGAAACTGCCTCAGCTGTATTACCAAACTTACTTTACAGGCTTATATTTCCCTCTGCTAACAATGCCTATCAGTAAGTTCATAAAATTTGAAAAGAGAACCATGGGAGATGATGCAACATGTTGTATGTGCATTTGGAGAAAATTCATGTTCTTTCTTTCACCTCTGCATGTAGTCTGTGATTATGTATCTATCTATACTAATCAGAGGCATTTGTTCAAAAAGCAAAAATATTGACTGAGGTGAACATATGCCAACCTTCAGAGATATAATCATACCTCATCTAGATAGCAAGGGAGACACTGCATAATTATTTTTCAGGGGTCATTTGGGAAAAAAAGATAAGTTCTTTGAAGGATATAAATTCATAAAGTTTACTCCAAAGTTGTAAAGTAAAGCTGAAGACTGATCCTTGCATTTGAAAGTATTAGAAATTACTCAGGTTACCTAGATGTCAGACAAAAAATATACCAGAAGCCTCCAGGAACACTGACCAAAAATTTGGAAAATGGAGGCAGTATCTTGCAAGAAATAGTTGTATTGGGTTTATAAAAGCTCATGTCTCTAAGGAACATTTTTTTCCTCAGTAAAATGTCATAGAGACGGGCGTGGTGGCTCACGCCTTTAAACCCAGCACTCAGGAGCTGAGACAGGCGGATCGTTGTGAGTTCGAGGCCAGCCTGGGCTACAAAGTGAGCTCAAGGCCAGCCTGAATGGCATAGTGAGACCCTGTCTCAAAAACTGGGCTGGGGATCTAGCTTAGCGGTCTAAGCGCCTGCCTGGCAAGCGCAAGGTAGTGAGTTCAATCCCCGGTGCCGCAAAAAAAAAAAAAAAAAAAAAAAAGTCATAGAAATGTATGTCTTGGGCTGTGTTCATGAGCAGAAGAGTTATTCAATTTTCTTTACCCAGATCCCATAGTCGGTTAGTCAAAGGTGTGTGCTTGCATTTATGATAGTTTATTGCCACATGAAGTCAGATAGATTTACATATAAATTTTTTTACTCATATAATATCATACGCTAACTGATTTAGAAATATCTTTAACCTAAAAGAATGCTTGTGTAGTTCAGTTAAAGTTTGTTAGAAAAAATGTACATACTTTTAAATTAGCCATACGTTTAAAATGAATTTATAAAAATAATTCATGTTTTGAATTTCTCCTTTTCTGCCTGCTCTCTTGACAGAATCAAGAAATTGTATTGTAGAGAAAAAATTTTTAATACAAAGTATGTGCATTTAGTGGAAAAGTGTTCACAATTCACCTTAATCCAATCACTTTCTAAAAGCCCCACCTATGAGACATCTAGATACAAACCGTACCCACTACCCTGAACTCAAGTTTTGTGTCACAAATTCAAAATATCCAAAACTGAAACTCTAGTTCTATAAACTTCTTCTTGCTTGATCATTTTTCTTCCCCACACAGAATATTTTTTTAAAATTTTATTATGAGTGTGTGTATGTTTGTTTTGCAGGAGATAGGACCCAGAAGAACTTTGATATATAAAGCAAACATTCTACCATTAGTCTTTATTCCTGGCTTTAGCATACATCATTTCAAAAATGTTACCTTAAATTTTTAGTATTTCTTTAATGGTAGAAATTTTTTTCAGGGGAACCTCCACACAAATGTTTTCTATTGTATTATCTGTTTATCCAGCTTTCCTCCTTTTTAATTATGTCACAGAGACACCTAAGTAACCCATTAGTATTTATTCTTTAAATTGTTAAATCATAATTGATTAACCCACTTAAGTTTATTTGACTCATTTTTTTTCCGTTGTATCTCTGACTTATCCCTGGGAATAATCGTGCGATTCATATGTGAACAAAAATATATACTCACAAGTCACCTGTTGCTAAAATGATAAGCTATTTATTTACATTAAATAAAATTATTGTACAAAATAAAAAGGTTCTGATAGTATCTAATGGTTATATTAATTACTATCTCGAGATCAAGTAATTTTTCAAGTTTTTTAAGATATCTATTATTCTTATGATTCTCAGTTCTATTTCTTTTTTGATAACACCTCCTTTATATCACCTTTATGGTATGAAAATTCTATTTGATTTTGTTTGAAGATAAAAGTATATACTGATAAATGCATTCAAAAGAGGTCCAGTTTAGAGGAAAACAAACACACAAAAAAAGCAATTGCAATGATATAACATTTAGAACAATAAAGGCAAGCACAGTTTTAGATAGCATCATTCCTAGTATTTCACTATATTGAATCTCAGGGAAGAAAATGAATTTAAAAAATACTTGAAATGTGTTATGTATGTATACCAACTTCCCATGAAGAATGATACATTATGTACTTCAAAAAATACTTATAAATTTTTAAAAAGTTGAGTGGTTATAATAATATATTCAAACACTATTCTTGATGTTAATGATGCAGTTGTGAACAAAATAGAGAAAAAGTCATTTCTCCAAGGGGCATATTCCTGGACAGTGAGTGACAATAAATAATTTACTATAGAAGATGAAAACTAATAATAATGGAAAAAAGAAAACTGAGTAAGGAGACCTAGAGTACTGGATGGGTTTGAGTAGCTGATATTTCATAATATAGCAAGAACAAACAGCAAGTAAAAATTTTGAAGTTAGAACATATTTTGTGTATTGAAAGAATAAAAAGTGGCTGGTATAGAGAAAATAGAAAAAGAGGGAAAAAATAAAGTGCAATTTCTCAATCAGCACACGAAAAAATGAGAGTTTGCAGCATACTTCTCTATTCTCAGACAAAACCCTAGGGTAAACAAAAATGGTTAAATGGGTCAGTGGCAACTATTACTAACCCAGTTAGGAACCTGACTTCATTTCTTTAGTTTTGTCATTGCAATTACCTATGCCAGTCCAATATCTTACATATGAACTGAGTGATGAATCACTGAGTCTTTCTTTGTGTTATGCTCTCATAATAAACAATCTCATATTCAATTGGATTATCAACTAGAAACATTTGTTTTTCACCTATATGCTATATCAACCCATCCAGATGTAGTACATGCTAATTGTGCACAATTTGTAAACTGCCAGGTAAAAGATAAAAATACAATGAACTTCAATGCTTATTTTTACATATTGTATATGAGATGCATACTCATAGATTATCAACCAAAGAGAGTCATGTGGTCAAGTCCATTTAAACTGAGTAAAGAGGTACAGTCTTGTTTTAATAGTTATAAATATCATGCAATAGGTAGGATACTTTCAAATGAAGGAGGAGTAAATATTTGATAGCAATACAAATTAATCATAGTTACACTTTCACAAATTAATGTACTTAAATAAACATTTTCAATGATTTTCATGAGGTCTTTCAGAAGTATAAACTTTATTCACTTAAAGTTCTATACTTGTAACACCTTAATGTGACATCAATCAAATATTCCAAATTTTATAGAATTTCACAAATTTAATAATAAAGTACATTTTCAATTGTGCTATAAATTCAGAATTTATAATACTTATGTTTAAAGAAATTCTTGATAAACATTTGTTTTAATTAAAAGTTAAAGGAATTTACCCCAAATTGGAGTGGTACATTAAATTTTTTAGAGTTTAACTCTTCTCAAATGAAAGAAATAATTTCTCTGGTAGAAGTGTAGAAATTGAGCACCAAAGAAGATTTGACTTATTCTATGTTTCATTTGGTCTTGAAGAACAAAGTGGGAATAGAAACTATGCCCAGAAATGAGTTCTATGAATAAAAAAGCAATGCATGGAAGCTTTGTCAAAATTATTTAGAAATAATGACAGTTAGTAAATTTAGTTTACACCATCTCTCTTTTTCCTCTAGAAATCTAGGGGAAAATCAAAACACATTTTTGGAGTTGTATATATAATCGTTAAGCATGCATTTCCAAGCAGAGCATGGCAAAATAGATAAATGGGTTCTGCTAATGTCTTTGGAGGCAATGGAGTTAAATTCTTTTCTTTTCCATTTGCTTCAAAAATGAAGCCTTAAGCAAGTTTAGCAAATGGAAAATTTTGCAAATGGTAAAAGTAATAACAGTTTAGTCACGAAACTATGGCTTCTAATGTTAATGCACTAATTCATTAAAGCATGTCTTTCTTTGACTGAAGTCATTTTCTAAATGGTTTCTAGGCCAAGTTTCTAGCATAATGAAAATCAAGATTTTGCTTTTTTCTTTACATATATTTGTTTATGTCTTATATACTCTTAATCAAATATTTTTCAATATATTCTTTAAAATTTATGACAGCTTTCTTATTTGATAATTTATATTTCATGTTAAAAATTAATCTAAATGTAAGAAAAACTCAAATAAGTATGGTGTAAATTCTGAGATGTTGATTACATTTAACAACTCTAGAACAGGGATCAATAATTTGTGGGGTACATGCAGATTTCTTTTATTGTCATTTTTAAGTAATGCTTCATTCGCTTACATATCATCTACAGCTTCTTCATTCATGCTAAAACATCAGAATTCAGATACAGGAAAAGAAAGGAAAGGAAATGTTCAGTTCGATCTGGCTAAATTGTTATAGCTGATACAGTAATTTTGCATTTGATTGTCATTGTTTTAATTTTCTCCCTCCCACTCCCCAAAATTAAAAATTCAGCCTTTCTAATAGACAAATAGCAAATGAGGAAGCAGTGAAAAGCAGAAAGATCACTCATAGTAATTATTTTATCTTTGTCTACATTTTCATCTATTTGCTCTGATTTAATACTTGTTTTTTTTAAGGGTTTCAGTTTCTAATTATCTCCATTGTCTGTTTTCTAACTGTTCACTAATATTGTCACTCCGTTACTCCTTTCCAAGGTTTGCGTCTAAAATGTTCTCCAAAGGCTTAAGCGTTAAAGTATGTCTCCAGTTTTAGCACTTTTGGAAGGGGGTGGCATGTGTCAGACTGGGACCTCTTTGGAAAAAGTGAAATCAGTAGGGCTATGTCTTTGCGGAGGATTTTGGACCACAGTTCCTTCCTTTTTCTCTCTTACTCTGTGCTTCCCAGTTTCCATATGATGAATAGAACTCTTCAACCAAATGCTCTGACCACCATTTTTATAAAAAGGTAGAAGTAGTTTAAAACACTTGTGGCTGATCTAAAAATAACCAGTGTTAGTTCTTACTCTATTATTCAGAAGTAAAACTGTGCTAAAACCTGCAAATAAAAATACTGATTTTTTTTTTAGAAAAGAACATTTGAAGAACTTATTTTGGTTGCAACTGTACCAATCCAAGGTTGTTTTGAAATATTGGAAAAATAGAAAATCTTGTCTATTGGATGTTTAACGTAGGAATCAATTTTTATTAATCATTCTGTTTTAAGGGCACTGGTTCATAAGCATCTGTGGGTTTATTGATTATCAGCATAAAGTAGTGCGTACAATTTATTTTAAATTTCTCACAAAAATAATAATGATAAGGGTTGAACACTATTCTTACCCTTATTAAATGAAAGTTTTTTAAAAATATATCCGCATATATATTTGTTATTGTACCTATGCCATTATTTGGAAAAAGAAATTCTGTCATACAAAGAAATTATTTTGACAGGAAATGAATGACAGATAAATTCATATGGGTTTAAATTATGTTTAGGTATTCATTTTCCCTTTTGGTAACTTTTCATAGCATGGACAAATGAGGCATAAAAAATAAACAAATTGTAGCCTCCTACTAGTGACACTGATGCACTTGAAAATATTCTTAGGCTAAATTTATAGAAGAGAAAAAGTTAGTGCTTTGGAAATTTTTGCCCCTCTCCATCATTGCATCTCTGCAATGTTAATTTCTTTGTAATTCACAGAATGTAATCTACAAATTGTTCCATACATAATAAATATTTGCAGGATTACATTTCACCCTATACTATCATTAGTCTCAGTAAAAAATCTGATATAGTAAAATTCCACAATATATGATAATAGTATTTCATTAAATTCTGGTTAGATTCTATGTATCGACTCTTTTATAAATTGAACCAAATTGAGTGATCGAGATACCTAGCTCTCATGTATTTTAAATATTGCTTATCATTGTAACCAAAGTTATAGCTTCACAGTCCTGAGAAGCCTTCTTGTTTTCAGACATTTTAAAACCATATATAGATTTAAAACTCAGTGAAAACTAATAAATAAATGTAACTATAAAATTGTTTCCTGTCAATGTATCCAGAATATTTTAGTATTTCATTTGTTATATCTTTTGCTGAATTCCAGTTTATGGGTCATTACATTGCCATTATGAAGCATCAACTTGTTTCATCATTCCTGAAGAAAAAACTAAGTCTTAACGTGAATGCAAAAATATATATTCATGTCAATGGCTGTAAAAGAAGTGATGGGGTATGTAATTTTGTAAATAGCCCAGCTGATGACAATAAGCCATTCTTCAATCAACCAGGAATTCGTTGAGCTTATTCTTTCTTTGTGCCCAGCATACAGTATGATATAGTACAGTCTATGTCTCTCTTACACATGTGAACATGAACATCTGTCTGACATGAATGTATGTTTATATATAGTTTAAACTAGGACTTCTGATCAAGTTTTTTCAGCTGTGATGAGTTTATAATGGAACTCAGATACATTTCTTGTTTCTGTTCCAAATATGGCATCTACAGAAAATTTATGGACAGTTTGATGTAAGTTATTATTTTGTGCCACTTCTGTCAAAAAGGGTAAAATATATTCAATTTTTTTTTGTTTTTGTTCTTGTGGCACCGGGGATTGAACTCACGACCTTGCGCTTGCCAGGCAGGCGCTTAAGCCGCTGAGCTAGATCCCCGGCACTGGGTAAAGTATATTCTAAAAACTAGGAATTTTCTATCAACTTTATGGAGTCGTAATAAAGCAATAGTAAATATTACAATATATGATTTTATTTCTCATATACAATGTGAAAATATGTCATGTCTTGCACTGAATAAAGTATGATTGAAAACATACTTGGAATAGCAATTAACATTTATATAGGATTGCTATAATGGTCTGGTTCAGATGTGTTTTAAATTTAAAATTATAAAGTTTTAAACTTAAGGATGAAAACAACTGTGTTTCCCTAATCACTGAATGTATGCCCTGGCATGGTCTATATTTTTTCATGGCATTTTATTTTCTGTAGTATGAAGTATTTGTACTTTGTTGAATGCTAATATAAATGTTTTATAATTAATTCTAAATTATATGTTTTGGATATAATTTGAATCTTCTTAGTAAATACTTATTATCCTCTAATTAATATATGATATAGTTACACATACAGTACATTATTTCAGTCAGCAATTATACCTAATGTTTACTTCTAAAATATAATTATTTAATCATTATTTGACAACATTTCCTATTACTCCATTTTAAAGATCTAAGTTCTTAGATCGTCAAAATAATTATCTATTAATCTCTTAAATTACTAAAATCATTTATATATTATATTTATTCCACCATTTCCTTCTTCAAAATTCGCTCTATCTTCACATTGCTTTTTTAAGCAAAATTGAAACAAATTAAAAACAGATTTTTAAATTTTCTTTTCTTGTTATTAAAATTTTTAAATATATAATACTTTGAGTAGAGATAGATTATGTCATCTATATCAATATTTAATTCATATAGCAAGGAAACCTCAGGAAATCTTGTTAAATACAAATCTGTCTCTTGTTTGAGATGGGTCCTAAATTCTTGTTGGCATAATAAGCATTGGTCTGATGGTGATTTTACTATCCCAGAAACTGATTTTTGTACAGCAAAGATTTAATAGGTAACTTGTAGCTTTTAAATGCCATTTAGATATAATCTCTATTTTTCTTTTAAAATACCGTGAGAAAAATTAAAGAAAAATCACTACTTGATGAAACTTAGAGGATGCAGCAAAATCAGTTGTAACAAAAAAGCTTATAGCAGAAAATGCATGCATCAAAGAAGAAGAAAGTTCTGACATAAACAAACCATCATTACACTTAAAAGAACTAGAAAAAAAAAAATAACCTAGTCCCAATGTTAACTGACTGAAGGAAATGATGATCATTGCAGTGGGAATAAATAGAAGGATACACTAGAAACAGAAACTAGGAGGGAAAAATATCAATGAACTGAAGCTTTTTTTTTTTTTTTTTTTTTGTGCTTCTGGGGATTGCATCAAGGACCTCATGCATGGTAGGCTAAAACTGTCACTGAGCTACACTTGTAGCACTCGAGTTGAACTCACGATGTTGCGCTTGTCAGGCAGGCGCTTAGACCGCTGAGCTAGATCCCCAGCCCTGTTTTTGAGACAGGGTCTCACTATGCCGTTCAGGCTGGCCTTGAGCTCACTTTGTAGCCCAGGCTGGTCTCGAACTCAGAACGATCCGCCTGTCTCAGCCTCCCGAGTGCTGGAATTACAGGCGTGAGCCACCACGCC
>RJWT010033337.1:0-13921 GCA_004365215.1 Cuniculus paca
CATTCAGCCAGTAACTAGGCAAGCTCCTTTGCTAACCCTTGAGTCTTACTATGCTTGCCAATGAAGTCCACGTCTAGGCCAGGAGTGGGAGGGGAAAGGAAGTCTTTTGTGAGTGCTTTATCTGTGTCTTAAGGTAATGGCTGGTCCACGTGTCTACTACTCTGGTATTTCTTAGAATGTTCTTCATCTTTCACTAGAAAAACCCCATTACCCCAACTGACTTAAATCCTTACACTTATCCTTCCCTTTTCCAGTTATCATATAGTTTTTGTCTCATGATTAGACTCTGATGCAGCTTGGTTACAGAGAAAATATTCACTTAATTTTAAATGAAGTTGGTAAAATAGTTTTCAAAAAGGTCATAGAATTGTTCATACCCATTAGCAATGAAGGAGAGATCTGGATGCCCCATGTTCACACCAACATTTGGGGTTGCTATATTTAGAATCATGGTATCATGGGTCTATTCGTCAGTTTTTCATCTACTGGAATAATCTCCTGAAAATTTAACTTCAAAAGAGAAAAGGTTTGTTTTGGCTCACAGTTTTAGAAATTTCAGCCCATAGCTGATTGGTTGTCTTGCTTTGGGCCAGTGGTGGGGCAGCTCATCATGGTTGGGAACATATGGGGAGCAAAGTGGTTGCCATGTTCATGGGGAAACAGAAGAGAAGGAAGCAGCAGCCAGAGTCTCCATACCTCCTTCCAGTGCCTGGCACCAACAACCATAAATCTGCCGCTCTGAAACTTCCCATCACCTCCCACAGCACCAAGCAGAAGATTCAGCCTTTAACACATATGCTTTGTGTAACATTTCAGACCAAACTGCAGCAGTGAGTGCCAATGAAGGCGTGGACTTGATTTTTATTTTTCTCATGGCGCATATGCTTTATCTGTGGAGTCCATCAAAGGATAAACTTTTTTACTTGGCTTGTCTTTTGATTACTGAATTGCAAGTCACCTCCAAGCACTGTCCTTGTCACTCTTCTAATTTGTTGTGGGCCGGGTTGTCTGTTTAATTGTGCCTTTTGATGAGAAGAAGTTTCTAAGTATCATGAAGTCTAATTTACTTTTTTGTGTTTTATTGTGTGTGGATCCTAAGAAATCTTTGCTCATTAGGGTCATGATATGCAATTTTTTCTAGAAAATATATGGCTTTTGAATATTTATGGTTTTAGTTTTTATATGTTTCTATGACCCATCATTAACCAATGGCATGAAATGGAGGTCATGTGTCACACTTTCACATGAATAATCAATTTTTCCATTATTGCTTCCTATAAAGACTTTCCTATGCACCCAATGGATTGCTTCCTCACTTGTGTTGAAAACACTTGACAATGTGTACAGGATATACATGTATCTGTTCTATTTCCCTGAACTATTTGTCAGCCTATCTTTATGACACTACAGTGGTTACACCAATTTTCTTTTTCCTCAAACCTCATTCTTTGGTCTCAATAATGTTTTGGCTAGTTATACCCCTTTAAATAGGAGTACTATTTTAATGAGTACTTCTTTTACATAAATGGGGGCTACCTAACAAAAGTCTTTTAACATTTGAGTTGAACCTGTAAATTCTCTTTTTTTTATTTTTGGTAAATTATCTTAGTCAATTTATGAAAATTAATGGTAAACTAACCTTGCTCTCCTGAAATAAAAATTACTTAAACTTGATTAGCTACCCTTTCTATGTAGTATTAAACTTAATTTTCTAACATGTTAAGGGTTTTTAATGCCTATGTGCATGATAGATATTGGAATATAGTTCTCTACATTTTTCATTATGTCAGTGTCTGGTATTGATATCTCAACATAATATTTGATACCCATTTTTCACAGCTTACCCAGGTCTCATTAAATGAATTGGAAAGTGTCCTTTCTTCCTCTATATTCTGAGTTTTTATGACATTTCTCCTTGATTATTTAAAAACATTTAATAAAAAATCATAAGTCACCTGGACCAGCAGTTTCCTTTGTAAGAAGAATTTGTCATCATATTTTCCATTGTGTTCCTAATTGGGTTGGATTGTTTATTGTCAAACTGGCACTGCTATTTCTAAATAAGATTGAGAAATACATTTTCCAGACTCCTTTCCTGTGATCCTACATTAAATTTGCTAAAGACAGGGATGTTCACGAGATTCTGATGCACAAGTTCAGCCCTGGCTATTATTCTCAGAATGATGGCGTTTGACAGATCTTGTGAGAATGGCTCCCAAGAGCCACAGCTCCTTTGTACTCTCTTCCCTACTCATCTTTCCAGCTGGTTGCCCAGCCAACCACCCACCACATTACTATCATCAGGCACAAACCCACAGAGAAGGCACATCCCACAGAGAAGCAGCAGTTGGCCCAGATATGTCTGTTTTGAAACAGCCACCAAATTCCATGCATGCAGCAGATCCAGATTTCTCTGCAAGCTCCCCTTAGCTGATCCAATCCAGTGGCCAACCACACATAACTTCTCAGGTCTACACTAAGCTCTGACATTCCCCACTCTGCTAGTGCTGCAGGAGACCGTGACTATTAGTGCTCCTCCAATCTCCCCATTCCCTCCAGTCTTCCAGAATGTCCACCCTTATGCTTCTCCCAGACTCCATAAACTCTAATTCCTAAATTAAATATGGTATTTCCATAATTACAGTGGATCTATCTTCTGACTGAATTCTAACTGATACAATGGTACATGGAAAGTATATATGTATATTTAAACTAGCTTTTTTCAAATTAAAAAATGTCAGTGATAATGTCTCTTTTAAAAAGTTTGGTAATCCAAACCAACCATCCCAAATGCAAACTGTAAACACAGTAGACAAAGAGTAACAACCGAGTATGCATAGTAGACTGACCAGGTGACACTGAGCAAGAGTGCAGAAAGAGCCACAAAGCGTGGAAGACAGGGACAATTTGAGTCAGTAACCACATTTGGACTGCAGCAATCTCAGTGCAGTATTTAGGAAATGCCTGGGCTTAGTACTGAAACACAGGAGGAATGGAAACCTTCTTTGTGAGCATGCTCAGCACGTTGGCATGGAAACAGGAAGCACAGATGCTATATGGCTACCACTTCTAGGATGCAAAATTTCTTCCTGGTCTCTGGATACAGCGTGTATTGTTTCCGTACTTTCTTTGACCCTGGATGACTGCAGTAAGAACATCCTAGAGTTACTTGGCATCTCCAGGAGAAAGGAACCCAGTGTTCTGGGCAAGAATACAGAATGAGGTAGTGTCCAGGTCCCCAGCTGCCCTATACATATGCATCTACACCCTCACTCTCTCCATTTCAAGTCTGTGTCCATGGGACTAAAGCTCATGCTGGCTTTATCAAGTGAATTAGTAAAACTTAACCATTCCTGTCAGATATGCCCAGAAAAACATCATAGGCTAGCACAGAGAGGGGGCACTGCAGCAGACCCAGTGTTACTCCTATGATGGTTTCTTTACTTTGTTTAAAGCTTGCTTTTTGATATGCTGCTCTGTGAAACTTTCTCAGTATTCCATTAATTTATCAGTTACTTTTCTACAGAAACACATCCTTACCAGCTCTGATGCTCCAGCTTCCTTTTGCCAATGGATGTTATAGCTTTATCATATGATTTTAAGATAAGAATACTGTTCTTTATATATAGCACACACGTGTGTGTGTGCATGTGTGCTTCCTTAGTAGTAATAAATAGTCTGTTTTCCGTGCAAATCTCACACTGATCTAGATTGGTGAAACCAGTTCCAAAACTGAATATCAGACTTTACACCTTTGTGAAAAACAAACAGAAAGATAAACATGCACAGATGTTGGTTAGCTATTGATAATATATATCCACTATCATCTGAACTTTTCAAATGTTACTCAACATGATTTGATTGTAGATTCTTATTCACAACCTCTCAAAGTGCATTTCCTTAGTCCTCTATGCTTTTATTCTCAAAGGGCTGAAAGTTAATGTTTTAATTCTATAGGTCATACATTCTACTTCTTTGTCACAACTACCTAACTGTGTCACTGAAGAGGTAATGCAGCAGCCATAAACAATACATAAATGAGTAGGTGTGACTGTGTTCTAATTAAAGTTTATTTATGAAAGCAAGGAGCCAGCTTGGGTTAGTAGTTTGATAACTCCTACTCTAAAGCCATCATGTGCATCAGGAAAATATCCATTCCTTATAAGTTTGAAAGAATTAAGCTAACACTTACTACTAAAGTGAAAAATTGTAACCTTTTTTAAAACAAATTTTTGTCTACATACTTTAACTTCTGGGTTTTTTTTCCACTTGTCACTTCTTTTTTCATTCAATCCTTTCAGTCTTATTAATTTGTTTTGTTATCACTTTTTGCTCTGGTTCCTTGTAGAAAACATGTTTGGATTTGGTGCTTAATCACTATTCAAGTTTTCAGAATTTTACTCATGCTAAAAGTAGTAGATGTTTTTATTATATAATTCTTTGATGAGTATACCATATAAATGTGAAACATGATTAGTAGGCACCTGAAATAACTACCAGTAGACCAAACTATTTGTTAGCATTACAATAATTATAACCATTGTTAATAAGTCACTTAAAATAGACTTAAAAGAAACCAGTCGTATAGATAGCATGTTTCCATAAAAATCTGGATAATTACTTTACTACAATTAGTAGATGTATTAAATGTAAAGGGTCCAAAAATATTTAAAGTAATTATCAATTTAAAATACTAAAAGTCAGCTTGTGCCCTTAACAACAAGTGAAAACTATGTTTACATGCTTTAATATTTTGTTTTGAAATTGCTGCCTTCATAATTAAAGTTTTACAAATAATATATAAGTGACTTTGTGAGTAACAGTGTGCTCCAGAGCCCAGATTTAAATGCCTTAGTAAAAAGACTAATTTTCTTCATCTAAGCACTATGTTACAGTTACAGGTTTACAATGTACTGTTAATGTAATCTTTAGCAAAAACTTGGAATTCTGTACTTTAAAATTTTTCAACTAAAACAGGAGAAATAAAATTTCCCCTTTCATATCACAGAGTTTTATGAAAGTAGAAATATATGCATTATAAATTCAAAACTATAAACTACTGTACAAATGTAAGATTTTGTAGAACTGTGTTCTTGGTAATGTTTTGCTGCTGTTACTCCTCAGGATACTTACCATAATTTTAGTGTTTAAAACTATTTGTCCTTAAGAACTTTGAAGTTCAACATACCTGATACCCATTTTTCATTGCTTGTGAAGAGACATTAAATAAAGAGTAATCTGAAAAGTTTATGAAAATAATGTGAAAGGTAGAAAACCTGATCATTATAGTGAAGTGCGTATAATGTTTGTGAAAGAGGAATTACTTACAGTACCAGTCTGTTATCATTTGTGTCTGAATGTTCCCCTAAATCCTCATGTGGTCATGGAGGGCAGGCTTTACCTTCCCATGTGGTTCAGAAGACATGAGAGAAAAGGAACTAGGACAGAATCTGGTACCAGAAAAGTGGGGCTGTTTCTGTAAAATTACCTGGCCATCTGACTCAAGAGCCTTTGGAACTGTGTTGTGTGAATGGGGAAGAATTAAGAAAAGTTAAGAGATACTGGCTAAAAAAGTACAGGCTGCATTTTTTGGGAGATTCTGGTGAGAAGGCCAGAAAGCCAGTAAAAACCAGGTTCAGGAAGTTTCTGCTGGAAAAAAGAACTGCATTGATTGTTGAACTCTGAACAATGTTATGGACTGGCAGAAAGTTTGTACGCATTTTGCTTGTACCCAGAGACTTTGTCTGAGACTAAGATTAAGGACAGCACACTAATTAATCTGGTAGAATAAATTTCAAGGCAGTCAAATGTTGAGGTGATGGCATGGCTACTATTGGGTGATTTTAGTCAAATTTATGTTGAGAAATAAGAGCAAAGAGCCCAGCAGGATGATTTGAAACATTGTGAGTTTGACCAGAAAGGAAGTTCTGAAAAGGTGGAACACAGAAGATCATTATTTCTGAGAAGGAACAGGAAAATAGAAAAGATGGTCTGAGGGCATCACAAACAGCAGCAGTACGCCACCCTTTGCAGCCTCAAAATTGCAAAAATGAAACATTTGGCTCTGAGAAGAAAGCTCCAAACCACTATTTTCTAAACTGATGGAGGCCTAGAGAATTTGTTCCTCAGACTATTTAGCGTGCTCAGTGATCCAAGCACTCGATCTCTACAGCCAAGAGGGAGGGAAGCCTGCTACCATTCCAGCTGGCAGCAGACCTCAGCATCATCCACAAGGTGCTGGTTTTAGGTGAATGCAGAATACAAGAGTTGTGTTGTAAGGAAGGATTCCACCAGATGTCAGAAGAAGGCCTGGGAGGCCAAGCAATGTACCACTTGAGAAGGCAGTGTGTGAAGCTGTGAGTGTGAAACAAAAGGTACAGTGGAGAACCCAGAAATTTGGAGAAGCCAGGAATGTGGATTGGATGAGGAAGACTGCAAGGAGGAAGAAAGCAGACCCAAGAGAGAAGCCATGGGAGCTACAACCACCCGATGTGCTACAGGGATGGAGCCACCCACACCCTTTGGAATTCACAACTCGCCACAGATTGCGCAGGTGCTGCACATGGAACACGGAACTTAATGTTTGCCCTTCTGGATTTCAAACTTGCTTTGGTCCCATTCCCTTGTATCCCTCTGTTTGTGACTTTGGGAATGGAAATGTCTATATTGTGCCATTGAATATTAGAAATATTTAACTTTCTTTTCATTTGTACAGAGGCTCACAACTAAGAGTTTTCCTTAAAACTCAGAGGAGACTTGGAACATGCTGAAATTGTTAGGACTTTGGCAACTCTTAGAGATTGATTAAATGTCTTTTCTGTAAAGGAATGTACACATGAGCCTTTGGGGGTCCAGGGGCAGAATGTTATAGCTTGCATATGGATGCCCCCCAAAGCCTCATGTGGTCATGGAGTTGAGCTATTTAGAGGTAATTGAATCTAGAGTTTGTGATTGATTCAGGGTCCAATGCTGAGATAAAGGATGTGAGTGGTACCAGCCCTAGGGTAGGTAGACTGCCTACAACATACCTGCATACCATATGCCACCCTGCTTTGGAGTCAGCCAATATAGACTGAAATTTCTACAAACTATAAGCTAAATAACTCTACAAGCTGTGAACTTTCTTCCTTTAAATTTGGGTGTTGGATATTTTGTCTCAGCAAGGGAAAAAAGTAACTGAGACACAATAAGTAAAAATTTCAATCAGAATACCAATCGTTGAGAAAAAAGATCATAAAATTTGCATGGAATCACAAAAATATTCAGTGATGATGAGTAAAGGAAATAAAACTGGAGGCATCACAAAATCTGTATTCAAAATATATCACACAAACCTATATTAAATAAAATAGCATGATACTGACATAAAAACAGACATGTGAATCTATAGAAAAAAATAGGAGAACTCAGAAATTAATCAACAGTCATACAGGTGACTTACTTTGACAAAGATACAAAGATACATAGCAGAGAAATTCTCTTCAATAAATGATGTTCAAAAAATTGCATATACATATATAGAATGAAACTAGATACTGCCTTCTCATGGCACGCAAAAATCAGCTCACAGTAGATCAACCACCTAAAGCAAAACCTGCAACTGTGAGATTTCTACAGATAAACATTGGGGAAACACATCAAGCCATCAGCACAGACAATTTTTTTTAACATAAGACCCAAAAGCAGAGGTAACAAAAGTAAACATCAACATATGAGATCACAGCAACCTAAAAACAAATAACATAAAACACAAAACACTTCTATACCACAAAGGAAATAATCAACAGAATTGAGACAACCTGTGAATTGAGAAAAAATATTTGCCAAGTATTCACTGGACAGTTGATTAGCATTCAGAATATAAAGAACCACTTACTTCTCAAAAGACATAGAAATGGCCGACAAGTATACAAAAAAAAGTTCATATGAGATATTGAGATATGAGATATTGAAAAAAATGTTCATAATGCAATATCATTCCACCTCAGTTAGAATGACTATGATCAAAAAAGAAGAAGTGTTGATGAGGATGTGAAGAAAAGAAAACTCACACTATGTTAGTGAGACTATGAATTTCTACAATCATTAGAAAAACAGGATGACGATTCCTCAAAAAACGTAAAACCAAAACTACTGTATCATCCAACAATTCAATTTTTTTTTTGTACCAGGAATGGAACTTAGGACCTCATGCTTGCCAGGCAGGCACTGTGCCACCGAGCTATATACTTAGTGCCACCGAGCTATATACTTAGCTCTACTCCTGAGTCTATCTCTAATGAAGGTGAAATCATTAGACCAAAAAGATACTTGTACTTCCATGTTTACTGAAGAACCATTCATAAAGGTAAAATATGGACTCAATCTAGATGTGTGGTTGATAAACAGAAGAAGGAAATGTTGGCTATACACATAATGAAATACTATGTGTTCATATAAAGGAGCAAAATCCTGTCATTTGCAGCAACTGAAGATCACTATGTTAAGAGACATAAGCCAGATTCGGAAAGATAAATGCCACCTGTTCTGAGTCATCTGGGGATACTAAAAAGTCACTCTTGTAGAGGAGTAGAATGGGACTATGCTCAGCAGAAACCAAGAAGCATAGGAACAGAGTGGATGGGAAGAATCTAAATACAGCACAGAAAAACAGAGCAAGGAGAAAACACCTCTAGATTTTCCATAGTCCAGTAGAGTAGCTATTCGTTAAAATCATCCATGATCTATTTCAATATTACTAGAAGAGCACAGAATTCTCAAAACAGAAAAATTAATGCTTGAAGAAGAGGAAATGCTTATCATCCTTATTTGATTATGTATTTAAAACATATATTGAGTTATCACAGCGTTCACCATAAAATATAAAAATATTGTGTCAGAACTTCCTAAGTAGATATTCCAAAGAAATCAATTAGAAAATCAAACCATTACTAAATAAGAAATTAAATATGGAGTTTTCTTAAAAGAAAAATTACTTTAATACATTCAAATGTGATTGGCACATTTGTTGGCAATATTATATATATATATGTATATGTATTTCATTCAGATTTTGCCTATTCATTAAAAATTCTAGTCCTTAAAGAAAGTATCAAGATGTAAATAATTCAGTTGATTCATCTCATAACAATAAGTGAACATTCAAATAGGAAGGGGAACTTGCGAGGAGAGAGGGGAAAGGAAGGAAGGGAAAAGAAAAAAATTAGAAAAGAAGGAAAAACAAATGGAAACAAACTTCTTATGAATAAGGAAGGGAATAGAAGTTGAAGGGAGGGTAGGGAAATGGGGGAAAAAAGATTCAAGTTATATCGCGTATAGCTACAAATTCCCTATGATGAATGTGATCATTATGTGTACCTAAAATGTACCAATAAACGCAATTTAAAAAAAAACAATAAATGACACAAATCTAGCCATCCCTCTGATGTTTGCATTTCTAAAACAGAACCAAGAAATTCTTGATGAATTTTGTGGCAAATATGTTTACAAAATCGTGTTACTTTTAAGAAGTAAAATTTTAACCGATTAAGAATGGTGGAACCATGAAGATCTCCTTCGGTGTACACTTTAAATTATGAGCACATAAACAAACAGACAAATGTCACGAGAACCTCCTTTTGGTGTTCCTGCCCTCTGGTTAAATTTAGCATTCGATACCAAATTCTTATTCATTTTGGCAATGGTCATTTATACTCTCCAGTAAATCTCATATGGTAAAGGCAGAGTTTGATAAAGTAGGTAAAATTAGGAGGAAGATTTTTCTTCAAAGAGTGGAGGTAGGCACAACAGCATCTCGTTTGGATCTAACCCCGAACATATCTGCCTGCAGTTCTGAGAACATATTTTCTATTTAGTGTACACTGTACTGAGAAGTGACTGCAGTCTGGAACATTAGGTCATCCGGGAGCAGTTAGTTAGTCGGGACAAACAGTACTGTGTGCTTAATAGCTCTTAAGGGTGTCTTTCTAATACAGTTGAGTATACTCACCAATGTTCATTATGATGAGCCTGAGTCATCAAGAAAAGGTTAAATTATGCCCAGCATGCTCTGTTTATTGAGAATGCCCTTTTAAGAAGTTTTTTTAAAAAATCCTACTTAAAGAAGAAAGACTCTAGCCACAGGAAAAGGTAGAAAGTTGCTTGTCTTCCTTCCTTCCTCTCAGTAATTATTGCAAGTTTGATTTAGGATAGAATTTGATTAGGGGCAAATCCCTGGTTAGTGTGAGTCTGTTGCATGTGTACAAGTTAGCATTTTCTAAGACGGTATTCAAACCAAGAGCTTTATTATCTTGCAAAGACTACAAAATGTTTCTTGATTCAGTTCTTACACATTATGCTATTTTAGAGAACAATTTTCTTTTTAACTTGTCATTCACCTGATTAAAGGAGAGAACACAAGGAACAGGAATATTAAGGTAAAGGATGAAAAGCCCCAAATGGTCTGTCCTCTGCCTCAACTCTTGTTTGCTAAATGCTCTTGAACCAGAAAAAAGTAACCAAATTGAATAAGAACATAATTTAAGCTAAATAAAAGTGTGCCTGTATTTCTATATATATTTTAACAATCATAATGCACAATCAAATCCTCTCAATATTTTATCTTTTTCTATTCCAAAGGGACTTCTTTAAAATGGACTACAGATAAGGGTTTTCAAATACAGAATTATCAAAAGTTGTTTGAAAAATCCATATTTATAAGTTGTTTTTCTTTTTTGTTAGACATGTACCACTCTGTTATCTTTAAGAGTTTTATCTCGACTTTGGATCATGCTTGTAGTTTTTTAATGCAAATAATAGGATTAATAATTTCAATAGCAGATTATCTCTAGAAAGTATCAATAAAAACAACAGATAAGGAATTAAGGAATGGCAAAAAAGGTTAGTTAAGAAAGCAAAAGAAAAGCTTTCAAAATCCTTAAAGCATCTTTGGATCTCTTATAAAAATTAAACATCAGACAAATTTGACAAAAGTCTGAAAAGTCTTATTAAAACTCAAGCAAGATTAGAGGCACACAACAAAGTGAAACTCTAATATATGTGTCAAGAGTGCAGTGCAAAAACAATAAATTTTCAAAAGTTAAGACTTTTTCACTTAAAATCAGGTATAGAGAAGCTTAACGCTAGCACAAGTGTTCTAACTTAAAGGAGAATGTTAATGAAAATAGAAAGGCTGGTTGAATCAAAATTCATTACTCTGAAAAGGAGAGTTTGGCATGACCATAAAAACTGTATTTCAAGTAAAGAGTAGCTTAGGTTTTGTAGACACCTATACACCACAATTCATTGGAAAGTATCCATATCCATATCAGTTTACTACTTGATATAAGTATGTAAAGTTGTCCAACAAAGTATAGATAACAATGCACTCTGTGCTACAATATACACAATATACACATCTTAACATACTGTCTCATGTGTGAACTTCAGATTCTGCTTTGGGTTTCTGTATCATTTTCTCTGTTCTGAGCACGTTTTCCTTGTCTTTCCTTTCCTGGGCTGTCTCAAAGTGAGTTTGTGGTCTAAGTGGCATATTGCTTTTTGGTGGGGTAGTGTTAAATGCCCTGATGTTGTTGTTTTTCCCAGTTTGGGGATCTGAAATGAACTTTTTCTCTCCCTATCATCATCCGGAGTTTATAGTTGTGTGTAGGGGGAATAAGCTGGGAAAAATAGGTCCACACCAATGTACTTGATATTACTTTAGAAGAAAAATAGCCTAATTTTTTTTCATTTTCTTTTTAAATTATGTTCCTCTTCCAGAATTATGACAACCTATATCACAAAATTGTCAAGCAAGCAATCTATATTATTACATTTAGAAGCAAACTTTGCCATAGGTATTCTAAGAATTACAAAATTTAACAAAAAGTCCTACATTTTCTGTAAAATTTAAAATATTCCTCAAAACATGTATCTTAATTGAGCTAGTTTCCAATAGAGAATTGGGTGGAGATGTAGAAGATGGGAAAGTAATATGTTCTCCCACACTCAAAACATTAGTCTTAGCCCACCACTAGATTTCTATCTTGTATCCCCAGGACAGAACTGTATGGTACAAAGTAGATGTTCATTGAATAGTTGTTCAATATTCCAATACATTAACTGACCTAAGTTCTTTATGTAACTATTAGAATAACAATAGGAAAAGGTAACAGTTGGAAATCCATTATATAAATGCATTCAGACATAAAAAGAAAAAGCCCCACAGAGAACTGGAGAAGGGGAGAATTGCAGAACTATACCTACCATAATTATTTAATAACTATAGGATTTTACTGGGCCTTTGTCATGTCCAATTTCAGCAGAGTCTCTATTAATATTCCTCAACTGTCCAAACCAAAGTGAATAGCACACACTTCAACCTATTCAACGAAGAACCAAGTGATATTTCACATGTGCGATTTATGAGTGATGAAATGGTTACCATGGGCCTCTTGTGAAAAATCAAGTATTCATTAGTGAAATCTGAAATACTAGAGTCTGAGAACATGTAAGGACAATACTTTAGGACACTAGGAAAGAAAGCCTCTAACTAGATGGCTAATAAATCGGAATGCTTCCTCTCTACCAGGTGCAAGAGAAGACTCAAAGAAAATAAATCACTTTGTGGCCACTGAAATGTAACTGCTGATCCCTCATCCTGAATGCAGTGGTTGAATTATGAGGGCTGTAAAACACACGGGCTCCAAAGAGAAGCTCCCAAAATTCTTGCTTTCACCACTTCTAGCTCTTCGGTTTTGCTGAATCACTTAGGGCCCTAGCCTCCACTTTCCGGTCTGTTAAGATAGGGATAGTAAGAGTTCCCACGCCACGGTTTGAAAGAAACTGTGAATTAAAGAAGTAAACAGCCCCTGCTGCGTAGTTAACTTGACAGTCATTATTCTTTTTCCCCATAATGAAAAAGTAACTTTTATCCACGAAATAGCAGTTCTTCCCTCGATGCTGCTTTCATTAATTAAAAATATGATAATAGAAAGTTGCTGCATAATTAATGATATTATGCTCTGTTTGGTTCGTAAAGTTTGCAAATTATCTTTTATGATTTGTGCTTTTCGCTCTTAACACGTCTTTTCTATTTTCTTTCCCAAACATTTTAAAATACATGCAGTGGACAGGTATGGAGGTGCACACCTGTAATCCCAGCATTAAAGAGGCTGAGGTAGAATTATTCTGAGTTCAAGGCAAGACTGAATTACATAGCAAGACCATGACTCAAAAAAAAAATTATTTTCTTGTTTTATGGTGTATTGTTCGAAGTAATATGTCATTTAACCTCTTAACATATAATGTATAACAAAACATATATATTCTCAAAACAAGACAAAATACTGCTAAATCATAAGGATGTTGAGATTTATATCACATATATTATTTTCAGGAATTGTATTGTGTTATAAAAATATTTTTTTAATGTTCCCTAGATGTGATAGTGAACAGCTATAATCCCAACCCAATCCTCTCAGAGCCTGACACAGAGGGAGCCTAGATTCAAACCCATCCTGGGAAACTTGGAGACTTAGCAAAATTGTGTCTCAAAATAAAAAATATTTTTTTAATTTAAAAATGTTAAAAAGGGTGTGGATGTAGCTCAGTGAGAGTCCTGGTTCAATGCTCAGTACTTAACAAAAACAAAAAAGAACCCAACACATTTTTAAACATGGAAGAAACTCAACTGCTACAGATTTTTAGAATTATGATTCAAGAAAGTATGACTGGGGAAAGTGCATTTTCAGTATGAAGAAAAGTCATTTGAAGAATGAAAATAAAGACAGCAAATAGAAAGATAAGCAAATTACATAATGAAGACTGACTATTACACATCCTATCAAAATGTATGTTACTTCATTCAGTTAATCTGCATATCTATAGGCTTAGTCACTGAAGAATTCACTTTACTATCTGGTTTACCATGCAAAATTAGCCA
>RJWT010033338.1:0-13920 GCA_004365215.1 Cuniculus paca
GTGACCATGAGCAGTTTGCTAAACCAACTGCCTGACAATCTGTACCCCGAGGAGATCCCCAGCGCGCTCAACCTCTTCTCCGGCAGCAGCGACTCGGTAGCCCATTACAATCAGATGGCTACAGGTAAGGGCGGCGGGGAGGCGGCGAGGCGGCGAGGCAGGAAAGGGAGAGGAGGAGGAGGAGGAGGAGGAGGAGGGAGCGAGCTAGCTGTGGATGGATGGATGCATGGATGGATGGCTGGCTAGATGCATAGATGGTTGGCTAGAGGAAGGGGGGCTCTGGGAATTATCCAGGGGGCGAGTTGCTTATCCCACCCACTCCTCCCCCCCTCCTGGATCGGGAAGGCTCGGCTGGCGACGCCACCGTACAGGCTTTGGTTCTCCCGGGTGGGGGCAGCCGCCGACCAGAGGGAGGTAGGTGCGAGCGGCTCTGGGGTTCTCCCTCCCCACGCAGGGGGCCCGATCTCTGGGCTGCGCGCAAGGCGTGGTGCTGTCGCCCCCTTTCTCGGGAGGAGCCCAGCGTCTTTTTCACCCGCGCTCTCCCCCCTTACTCCCTCAGCCTCCCACCCGGGATGGAGCCATGTGCGGCGTGGAGTCCCCGCGGTGGGAGAGGTACTGCGACGCTGCCTTTCTGGGGCGTTCAGCAAAGCCGTGGGGTGTGGGGACGGCGGGGAGAGGGAGGGGCGCGGGGGGCTGTCACGGGGGGCTATCCCGGGACCGCGGAGCTTGGGAAGGGCGGCCGCTCCGGCCACGGAGACACCGGCCGGTTTCCCACCGCCCTCCGCCCTGCTAGCTGGGGCTAGGCTTTGCCCCTCCAGCAAGAGCTGAAAGCTCCTTCAGGCCCAGAGAAGGCTAGGGCTGGGGGAGGCGACAGGAGAGCTCCCTTCGCGGGCGGCACCCTTCCACGCTCCGAGGACAAAGCGTCGAAGCGCCCCGGGTCCGCGACCTGGGTGCAGCGCGCGAAGGGGGCACTGCCGGGGCGGTACAGGCGCGGCGTCCTGGAGTAGATAGGGCCGGGGAAAGAGGACGAGTTGTGTGCGCTGGAGAGCTAGAGCCCCGCTCACTCCGGGTCTGAAACTACCTGTGGCTGCAGCTACCTGCCCGCCCCACCTCGGGAAGAACAACAATGCTTCTCTCGCGCGCGCGTGTGTGTGGTACGTGAGTGTGTGCGTGGCGTGTGCGGAGTGTGTGCCGCAGCCTCTCCACACCCCGATCCGTAGTATTTTGCTGTATCCAGGTTGCGCCCGGGAGCGCGGCACCGCCCGCTTTGCGCCGGGCTCAGCGTTCCTCTTACCCACGCGCTGCGCACTCCAGCCGGCCGCACCCTCCGTACCTGGGCGAGGACCTGGGCGCAGCGCAGGAGCCGGCTCGGCTTCACTCACCTCTCCCTTCTCCCGCTCTCCGCAGAGAATGTGATGGACATCGGTCTGACCAACGAGAAGCCCAACCCGGAACTCTCTTATTCGGGCTCCTTCCAGCCAGCCCCCGGCAACAAGACCGTGACCTACTTGGGAAAGTTCGCTTTCGACTCCCCTTCCAACTGGTGTCAGGACAACATCATTAGCCTCATGAGCGCCGGCATCTTGGGAGTACCCCCGGCCTCAGGGGCGCTCACAACGCAGACGTCCACGGCCAGCAGCATGGTGCAGCCGCCGCAGGGAGACGTGGAGGCCATGTATCCGGCGCTGCCCCCCTATTCCAATTGCGGTGATCTCTACTCGGAGCCCGTGTCTTTCCACGACCCCCAGGGCAACCCCGGGCTCGCCTACTCCCCCCAGGATTACCAATCGGCCAAGCCGGCCTTGGACAGCAATCTCTTCCCCATGATTCCTGACTACAACCTGTACCACCACCCCAACGACATGGGCTCCATTCCGGAGCACAAGCCCTTCCAGGGCATGGACCCCATCCGGGTCAACCCGCCCCCTATCACCCCTCTGGAAACCATCAAGGCATTCAAAGACAAGCAGATTCACCCGGGCTTTGGCAGCCTGCCCCAGCCGCCGCTCACGCTCAAGCCTATCAGGCCTCGCAAGTACCCCAACCGGCCTAGCAAGACCCCGCTCCACGAGCGGCCCCACGCGTGCCCAGCGGAGGGCTGTGACCGCCGCTTCAGCCGCTCGGACGAGCTGACCCGGCACCTGCGCATCCACACGGGCCACAAGCCCTTCCAGTGCCGGATCTGCATGCGGAGCTTCAGCCGCAGCGACCACCTCACCACTCATATCCGCACGCACACGGGCGAGAAGCCCTTTGCCTGCGAGTTCTGCGGGCGCAAGTTTGCGCGCAGCGACGAGCGCAAGCGCCACGCCAAGATCCACCTCAAGCAAAAGGAGAAGAAGGCGGAGAAGGGGGGTGCGCCCTCCGCGTCCTCCGCGCCCTCCGTGTCTTTGGCCCCCGTGGTCACCACCTGCGCCTGAGGCTCGGGCTCCCAGGCCTCCTCTTTTTCCCTCCAGTGCCTCCCAGCTGCTAGCTTGAAAGCAGTGGGAAAGCCTGCCACGGAGGCTCAGGGGCCGCGCCCTGGCCTCTCCATGGACGTGCGGCCCCTTGCACCCTTCGATGCCCCCACTCCCACCCTTTCACACCCGCCAGCGGTTGGGGGCCAAGGCTGGAGGCGCATTCCCCTCGCCGTCCCCCACTTAACCGAGGCGTGGGGGCGGAAAGGTGGCGTCTAGCCCGCTTTGTTCAGTTCGGATCGCCTTGATCCAGGGGCCGCTGGGCCGCGCCAAGGACCTGCGGGGGCCTGAAGGGGGCCCACCCCAACCCTCGCCGGACCCAAGCACCTCACTGATTCCCCTGTGTCTCCCTCGGTCCCCCATCGAAGACCCGAGAGGGGGAGGGGGTATGGAGCGCACCAAAGCGCAGAGCTTGCTGCCCGCCGCACGCACGCGCGCCTGCGTGCGGGGATGCGCGCGAGTGTGTGCGTGCTCGCGTGTGTGTTTGTGTATGTGTGTGTGTACGCGCGCACGCGTGTGTGTGTGTGAGACTCTTGAGCTGAACCGGGCTGTGTCTACCCCAAGCTCTTCCCCACATCGGGTCCCCAAGGCGCCGGTGGATGTCCCAGGCTAGGGGCCTGCGCGTGGCAGGAGGAGATGGTCTTCCATCTGCTCCGAAATGATGTTTCTTACAGAAATGCCTCGGATGCCGCCGCCGCGGTGCTGCTGCCACCGCTTTGGGTTTGACCCCCTGAAACCCCTCCTTTTCCGGGCACTTGCCTCCTAGGCCTCAGGGCACTTTGATCTGCGGGGAGAAAGCGTCGTCACAGAGCCTGCCTTTTAAAAATGTCTTTCCTGGGCCCCACTTCTGCTGAATCCGGGTTCCGGAGTTTGGCCTCTGTCCTTCCCCACACTCCTCCTCCCTTCTCTCTTAGCCTTGTCCAAGTTCGTCTCAGAATCTTTTCCCAGAAAGGCAGGCCTCAACCAGCCACCAGCTTTTCGTTTGCTCTCACTTACATACCCATTTCTCCTTCCCACCTTTCATGAGAGAGCTGGCTCTGGTTTTTTTGCCCAACAGACAGAATTTAAATATAAGTATATGATGTGTGTATGTATGTGTATGTATATGTATGTGTGTATAAAAATGCACAGACATACGTATATATAATATACACACAATAAGTATTCCTAGCAAAAGCAAATCTCTGAGGTACTTGGTTATCCAGTGCAGTGCACTGGAATAAAGAGAATCTGTAGGCATATGCAGCTTTAAATGGTTTATTTTTTATGAAAATGTTAACTGATGAAATTATATCTACATATGTGTGTATGCATGTGTGAATATACCTACTCACATACATGCATATATGTGTATATATATGCATACACATCTCTGTCCAAATTTTCCTCAAAAGATACATGAGGATTTTTGCATCCATCCATGTTAATGAATGCAGCATCTCTTTTTTCCATACCCCAGTCTCACCTTCTCCCTGCCCTACCTCACCTCTTCTCAGGCACCCCCTCTCCTGCCACAGTTCCTCCAACCCTCCCTCGCACAGGGTGGCCCTTTGGAAGCAAGAAGTAGGGAAGGGTGCTCTCTGACACAGCCTCCTGCCGTCTTGACTGAATGTACTGTTCCCTGTTCACGTTATTTCTCCTGTGGCCAGAAAGCGGCCCAGAGAGGAGGAACAAAGGTCTGGAGTTTACAGAATGTCTGTTTTTAAAGTCACTTTATGCGTTTCCCACTTTTTTTTTTTAAATAAAAAAGCACCGTTTTGGTGGTGGATAAATAATACTAAAAGGACTCTAGTGAAAGGGGAGAGAAACTCAAAGAGCAGGGGCATTGTGAATTTCCAGGTACTGGGGCTTTTTGTAGGAGAGAGAAGAAGATGAAATTTGCCAGGACGGCCCATATTTTTTCAGCTGAAGGGTAAAATCTTTCTTTGCAGAGACAGTATTTTGCTGAATACTTTTTATAATGTGATGATTATTAAAAAACAAAACATTTTGGTCACTTCAAAGCTGGAAGGAGGAATCAGATATCCTTTAATATTTTTTCCTTGCTCCTTCTGGAATATGCATGTCACTGCATGGTAACTCTGAGTTTTCCTTTGTTTTAATAAAAACTGTTCTCAGACATTTAAGCTAAACTAAGAGAAAAATAACTTTGTTGCCAAAAGGTTGTGCTATTGGGATTTTTTATATGTCTGCATGTTTTAAAAACCAACAAAAGAAAGTGCACTCTAACTTACGTGAACTGAGAGAAAAAAATCAGGTTTTAAACAGGAAAACCTATGGGGAATGATATTTTTTGAAAGACTTTTGTATAAAGTTGAGTACTTAGAAAAAGACAAACCAGATGTAATATATTTTGTGGATGTTTTTATTTCTTGGATTTATAGTACCTTATACTAAGGTTAAAAAATGCTTGATATTGTGAAAAGGTGAAATTCTTCACCAACATTTCATTTGCTCCTTTGTCACATTGTTATGCCAATATAATATAGTTCATGAAAACAGCATTTTTAAAAACCGAAATATTGAAATGGTGTAATGTTGTACCATTTGCACTGTGAGCAAATGCCAATACAGTAAATATATTGTGTTTGCTGACAATCAGCCGGCCTTTAACTCTCCTTATTTTATTTCTTGTTTTCATAGCATAGTTTTGGTTTGGCCTGTTTTTTGTCTTGTTTTGTTTTTGGCTGGTGGTTTGCTTCATAGGCTGTTATGCTTGGTTTTGCTGTTCTTGCTCTGAATACTCTTAAAGTGGAAATGCAGAACTTGGTGTTGCAGGAAGTTGCTCAGAAATTTTGTATGGATTCTGGGGTTTCATATCTAACGTTGAGTGCCTAGCATTAGGAGAATGGGATTGCATTCCACCCTTCTGGGAGTCTCAAACTGCCAGGGAAATTAGGTGAACAAGTTGGATAAATTCATGAGAGTCAGGGCTGGTGACTGGAATTTTCTAGAACCTTTCCTGTGGTTTCCAATGTGTAAATCTTTTGGTTTGTGAACTGTTTCTCCAGTGGTCTTACAGAACTCCCTATTAGGACCCTGAAAGGCCTCTATAGGCACATAGAATAGTTCTCTTGCTTAAGCTTTTGAAGCCTGAAAAACAGGTGGAGACTTGATGGGGGTTCTTTGGGGTTGGCAAGATAACCAGAAAGATTGGCAGCTCTTTTGTGGTCAGATAATTGGGGGAAAATCAGGTTTTAAAGTTCTACAACTTTAATCTCACTTGGACAGGATTCCCCTAGGCCTCACTACTTGTCAATGCCTGGGAAAGTTGATCCTTGTTGGAAATAGTTTTTAATAAATGACCCAAAGATCTGATGCTTTTAAGGGAAGAAAGACCATTTAGGGTTTGGAGAACACACTGGGGAAGTTTGTATAATTTCTGTCTTCCATGAAAAGGCAGTGCTTCCCCTGCTGCACAAGCTATCTTCCCCAGAGCATTCCTCATCCTTAACTGAGGTGACTTGCCAGCCTAGAATTTTCCCCTTTGCCCTTGATGAAATCCATGCTCTTCATTGCTTGTGTCTGCATGTTCATCCTCTCCCCTCACCTTATTCTTACTTTAGAATCCTTTATCTCTGTGAAGCTTATTCTAGAGCAATCTTTGGACAATTCAGCCCTCTCTCCCTCTCTTTCTTCTTGCCTGCCAAGTGGAACAGTTACCTGGGCTCCTCTGCGGTGTGTTTCAGCTATCCTCTGCTTCACCAAAGTTTGGGCTTGGTGCGTGACACTAGGCTGTGTAAACATAGCACCAGAATGTAGCAGAGACCCGTGTCTCAGCTCCTGAGATGCCAACCAGGCCAACTTTGAAGCTAGACAAATGTGTTCCTGGTCAGAAAATTCTTACAACACTGTTATGGTAGATACATTGTGTGAAACACGAACGCAGGCCCAATAAAACACAGTGAGAAGTATGGGTGGTCTTTCTGGTTGGCTATAGTTACCAAGAAGTTAAGACCAGAGCTGGGTGGAGGAGGTGAGCTGGGCCTTAGAAAACAATGTTTTTGAAATGAGAGATGAATAAAGAGAAGCACGGAATCTGAAATGCTTGCACCCACACAATTCTAGGTCACTGGCTGCCATCTTGAATTCCTTTTTCTTACCTCATGAAACTAAGTTCAGACTGCAGCTTTGTAGAGAGCCACATGGAGATACTCTTTTTTTTTTTTTTGAAAAAGGAATCCAAGATGGCTGAAAATCCATCTCTTTGCTAAACTGGATATTTCCTTTCAGATTTCTGTCTGTTTTTCAAGTGAATATTATCAGAGCAAAAGATACAATCACTGGGTGTCTTCGCAGTTTCCAAACAGCCCCACCTGCATCTTCTCCAATCGAACCAGGCATTCAGAGTTACACTTTCGTCAATGGGGTACTGTGCTACATGATTAATAAACTTACTTCCCATTGGTGGATGTTACTCAACTCAACCTGGTTCAACCACTGGGTTACTTAGCAGTATGGCAGCCCGCCTGGCTGGCACCAGCCCCATGTGGTGTAATCACTGATTCACACTTTGTAGCTAGATAAGGCTGTCCCAGATAGCATCAAACCAGCTACCCAACCTGTCTTGAGTTTGTAAATATGGGGAGAGGAGACTCAACCCTGAAACCTAGGGGCGAAGCACTGAGATGGAAGAGGAAAGGCCTGGGAAAGTGGAGGGGAACTTTCATAAGAAGGAATTGACAGGCCTTGCAGATAAGAGACTGGAGCAAAATCAGGCCTAAAAGTATGGAAATAGTAGAGGTGTATCTCCTTCCAAGCAGCTCCCGAGGTGTGAATTACAGGGTATCATATATGCATATGCACATGTGCCACTTAGGCAGTCACATCTTGAAAGTGATGGCTCATTGCAATATTGTACTTGGTGAATTGGGGATATAAATGAGATAATTTTGAAAATGTGAGGCAAGGCACCATATATGTTTTTGTATGGTGGTGATGGTGGTGGTAGTGGTGCATGTGTGTGTGTGTGTATTCACAAATTATAGGAAGGAGTACCAGGGTGGATTTTGGTGAAAAAGCAACAGCTACAGCCCCACAGGGCCAGTTGTTAATGGTCACCTTTTGCTAGTCTAGGATTTGCCATACATGAGGGGGTGATAAGGTGCCTTTTCCTTGCCCTAATGCATTTCTAGGTGTTCTGGAATAACAAACCTGAGGGAAGCAGGAGGTCTCTGTGTGTCCAAAGACTAGGAATCATACTGGCAAAACCTTAGTGACTAGGGGGAAATGCATGACTTTCTAAAAGGTACCATCTGGTTTTTAAAGTAGGTCATAGTCCTAAATCTGTCCCAAGGGGTTCTTTACAGAAAACCCAGTGTTTGAGCAAAGAAAAGAGATCTCCAGAGGAAGGGGAAGAATCCAAGTGAATCTTAGAGACCTTTGGCCAGACCAGTCCCTGGGACAGTCCTCAGGATACCCAGTCCTCCTCATCTGTCATCCATGGAGAAGGTCTGGGCCAGTGGCTTCTGCCCGCATCTCAGCTCTTGAAGCTCCATCATCTTGTGCTGGAAGGTTCTCATCAACTCTATCTCTATCATTTTGAGACTGGTCATTTTCTCCGCCCAATGCAAGAACAGGAGTTGGGCAGGGTGGGAAGCAATGTGAGGAGGATTTACCCAATTTGCAGTAAAGCCTCTGATGTGCTATGCTAGGCCAGCACAGGTCCAGGCCCTGAATCTTGAGTCTCCTTCCTCTCAGCTGGTTCTCTGGTTGGGAGAAGGAGCAGCCCATGCCACCCACTCTGCTGGCCACTGGGGCCTTTGACTCCAGGGTAGTAACACTATACCTCCCTCTCTAGGGGAAACACAGATGACTAAAAGGATTTTCTGAGCATTTTACTAAAGAGCTAATGCAAACAGGACATGGCCACAAGGCTGCAAACAAGAGGAAAATCAACAAAAAAAAATTCTGTTAGGCTGGGTGGGAGTTGGACCACCAGATGGTTTCTGCATCATTGCCTAACCAGTTCCCTGGCCTCGCCTCTGTGGAGGTCCCCCAGTACGTTGTCTCGGGAATGGGACACATGGCTTCTGTGTGTCCCTGGTTGACACACAGAGATCCTGCTCTGGTTCCAAGGTCCCTGGATAAAAAAGACCCAGGGACCTCAGAAATGCTTTCCCTGGGCTTCAGGCTTCCCTCGCTGCCCCTGAAGGCTCCTACTTCACTCTGTTCTCGAGGACTCCAGGATGCCACTCTTCTCCCCTCTTCCTGCTCCAGTGGTTTCTCTGCGGCCTGCTCATCATATGTGAAGCATGATTGGGTCACTAGTCTTTCAGGCTGGCTTTTCCCAGCAGGCCTGCCTGGACTTGGACCTTGGGCTTTTCACAGAGCTTTATGAACCTACTGAGAAACAGCCTGCTCACCTCCAAATGTGAGTTTCCTTTGGGAAATTCACTGAGTTCCTGGCTGTGGTCTCAGCAATGCTTCCTCCTCTCAGCTCCCCAGAAAAGAAGAGACATCTGCAGTCCTGAGGCTGGGACCACACCGTGCCCTGCTCAGGGAATGTTCCTGTTGTCTGTGGGCCTGCATTCTCTGGATGGCTCCCCGCAGGAGGTGTCCACTCACTGGCCCAGCATTTATCAGCACCCCATCTCCACCAAAGAAAAATGTTGGTGACCGGAACAGAGCTGAGCCTCCAAGTCTTTGTCTCAGGTTACAAGAGCTCTGGTACCTTCTCCTCTTGGCATTTTGTGCCTCCAGCTTGTCCAGGGGCTTGACAGTCTTCCCCTGCTGTTAGTTCCCTCTTCCCACTACTTAGGAAGGTCAGGTCATCCCAGCAAAAGAGCCCCAAACTCCCATTGCCCATAGGACCCCAGGCCATTAAAGAACACCCTCTTGGGGACATTGTTACTTGCTCAGATTTGTCCTGAATGTTAAGAAGCAGTTTAATAACGTGGCAGCTGCTCTGCTTTTCCCTCCAGGCTCCTAACCTGCTTTGGAATCGCAGCCTCCATCCTGGATCTGTATCCTAACTCTGTCCCCTTCTTGCTCTGTGACTGTTGACGAATCTCACAGTCTCTCGTGCTTCCTTTCGTCCTGTCTCTTCATTGCTATCGTGAAGTTCAAATGAAGTCACGTTTACAACGTATGGCTCATTATGGGTGCTCCATCAATGTTATCTCCCTTGTCCCTGACTCCTGCCCCCTATTCCCGTCCTGTAAATACATTTGTAGGAAAACAGGCCTGTTTCCCCCAGAGATAAGTTCATCTAATTCACCCCCCAACTCCTGCCATCCACTGGGGACCTGTACTGGTGTACATGGATCCTCTCCACCTGTCCCCCCCATCCACCCCGAGAGAGCTCAGGTTCTTTCTCCTCTTGGCCACAACTGAGGTTCATTGTTGTCATTTCCTGGCCTGGTTCCTGACCCCTTCCTAGGTCTTTTTGTCCTCTCCCTTACTGAGATGGGTGGATTAACACCTTCCTGATGCAGTATCATCTGCAAAGTTAATTAATGTGTCATTAGGCTGTTGCCTGCTTCCTGATCCTTATCAGAGATTTGAATAAAACGTGGCAGCCCCAGTTCTGCCCCATCCATCCCGCTCCCTTGATTCCAGGCTGCTTCTTAGTCATCCATCCTTGACCTCAGCCCTCTGGCCAGATCCCAGCTTCCAGCTGTAGGGTGGTGGTGCTAGCCCTGCCTACCCCCAGTCTGGGAGGAGAATGGCATCAAGGCCTCTAATGGTGTGCTTTCCTCTGAAAGAACCAGGGACCTCAGGGCCTATCTCTCGTCCCACCTTGTTGGACAGGCCCCATAGGTTTACAGTCGTTGAGCCCAACATGGCTCCCTTTCAGGTAAGAAAACAAAGGCTTGTAGAGGTTTGTGGCTTGTCCAAGCTCACCCATCTAGTCAGGGCAGAGCAAAGATTTCAGATCCTCTTGCTCTCAGTGGAGGGTCCCAGGGAAAGGTGCTGACTGCTTAATTTATCTGGTGAAATATTTGTTTGTCTAGTAAATATTTGGAGGGCCCTCCAGGTACAACACATTCTCTGGGTACCACAGATACAGCAGTGAACAATAAGGCTCTGAATTCTCAACACTTACCTTCTCCGGGGAAGAAACAGATTTAAAAAAAAATAAGCAAATATGAGTTATGTCTGACTGTGATGTGTGTTATGGAGTAAAATACAGCAGAGCAAAAAGAACGGGCATGGCTGGGGGGAAGAAGTCACCACTCAATGTGGACGGTCCGGGACAGCCTCACAGGGATGACGCCTTTGAGTTCAAGCCCAGGAAGTGATGGATGGGGCCCTGGGGGCCCAGCAGAGGACACAGTGCCAGGGTCCTGAAGAGATGGTGTCTCAGACGGTTCAAGACGCGCTGTAGAGCAAGAGTGGCTGGGACAGTGAGGAAGGAGCCCAACAATATGAGACGAAGACAGAATGATAGCATGGGACCAAATCATGGGAGCTCTTCAGGGAAATTAATGAACCAACAAATGCTGAAGGCTAATGGTGAGGCGGAAGCCCCACAAACCCTGGCCAGAGCCCCCAGTCTACCCAGGCAACCAACCAGGGAGCAGTTGCCCTGTCCTACCCAGGCTGCCTCTCCTTCCTCTACCCAAAGCCCCCCCATTCCTCTGCTTGGCCTCATAATCCCCGGACTGCAGTCTTCTTAACCCTTTCATACCTAAGCGCTCAGACCCCACTGGTGATTCCTAAACCCAGCTAGACCAAGAAGATCCAGAACTGCCTTATTTAAGATCCACAGCCTGAGAGCCTCCCCTCTTCCTGTTGGCATTTGCCTGTGTACTAAGTTCCTAGGAAGATGGATGACGCTTCATGCTGCCCAACCTAGGAACGGGAATGTCCCCTGGGCTCATCTCTCAGAAATTCGTTCCTGCAAAACCAGCTTCCTCCTTCATGGTCATATTTCCTGCCTTGGCACACAACTGGTGAATGGCCATCTTCTGCCAATACGGCCATATTCCCACCCATACCCTGAGTCCTGAACATGCATAAGGAGACATTCTTTGATCCACCATGTACTCTTTGTCAGGAACACTCCATCATTTCCCTGGATTCATGCAAATCTGTCTTGTAGCCTCATTTCTATAGGCTGAGCAGTTTCATTCCTGAGCAGGGAGGGAAATGCCTTCCTCCCTCCCCTGGGTTGTTTCTGGTCTTGCATTTCATGTCTGTTCAAGGGTACATCTCGGTCACTTGGTCTCCATCATTCCCTGGCCGCGTGGCATTATCCAAAGCTTCTTTACATTTCGTTCATCCAGTAAAACCATGTTAAGCCTGGTACAGTGCTCAGTAAAGGTGGTCACACTGTACAAAGATGAACAAGACAGAGTCTCTACCCTCGGGGGTCTTCTGTAGTGGGGGGGGCACATAAACCAATGATTTCCATACCCTGGGACTGGTGTCTGATGGTGATGGTCTCTGACAGGAAGGTACCTACCTCAGAACCTAATGGGTAGAGGGGAAAGGAGGAAAACTTTCTGGAGGATTTCAGTCAATCCTCTTCTAGGTCCTCCCAGTCACAAAGCCACTGCCATAATGAGTACTTCCCACATGCTGAGGGCACTGTGTGAATTATCCCACTGAACTCGAGAAAGGAGTGGAGTGGCCCTATGGTCTTGCTTGGTGGCCTGTGGGGCTGCTCATTCTTTCATTCTATTCCTGAAGGAATAAGAGAAAATGCCAGTGGCCCTGGGCTTTGGGAAATAACACAGCAGCTTGGCATCTCTAGTGTGCGCCCAGCTGGCTTGGTGGATGGAGGTTGTCCAACTTAGATGACATGTCCCTGTGCCACATTCTGGTTGCTTCTCCTTGCTACAGGGCAGACATTTCTGGAGCTGGGGGAGAACTGTCGAAGGGGACTTCACCCTCAGATTCCCTTTGTCCAAGTAGCACTTCCTTCTGGGATATAGGAACCAGCAGTTTCTTTGCACAGGACCTGAACTGGGGAGCTGAGAGGAAAAACCAGCCCATGTCCCCTTCCTGTTTGGGCACTTGGAGCCCACCATCACCATTCCAGACATGGACAAGCCTCAGTCTACTCCTCTCTCAGCCACCCACCTGCTTCCCCTTTGCCTCTGCTGGTCAAAGAGCTCTGGCCTCTCCACCAAAAGGCAAAACTGTTGCTTCAGATTCAAGCATTACCTTCCTCCTCGAGCTGGACCAAAAGTCAGTCTTCACTTGGTTGAGCTTCAGTCCTGCTGTCAGTCATGGGCCTGATGCTCACGAATCACCCAGGATCTACTGGCTGTAAAATTATGGAGAAGAGCTGCCTTGACCCAGAAGCCTGAAGAAGACCACTGAGGTAGGGAGGATGGGACACTTCTTTTCCGACAGGTCACCATTCTCACCAGGCCAGAGGAGCAAACCACAGAGGATCCAGATGGCTCAGAGATGACAACCCCAGGAACAGCCCCAATTCATTATGGAGATTGTGTCTTGTGTGCCTCAGGACACTGAGATCTCTGTCCAGTGAGAATGTATATCACCCAACGCATGTGCACTTCTGCCTGGCTTCTCCTCCCAACTGTACCTCTGGAATAGAGCTGTGTGACGTGCAAAGTCACAGTCACTCTCTGGGTCTCAAAGTTCCTGTCAGAAAAGCAAGTCATTCTATTAGGGAACCCATAAGGCACCATCAACCAAACATGCAAAAGACTCATGACCATCACCCCGCACACAAGACCCAGCCTCCCCCTGGCAGCTTCAAGGCCCAAGCTCCAAATTCCCACTTCCTGCTGCTTTCGGTCTCTGGCCTTTCAAGTCCCCAGGGCTCCATTGGCTTCCTGCGGCTCAGAGTCCCTGGGCCTCTCATTCCCGGACTGTAGCTCCTTCTGGCCTCAGCCCGTGAGAGGATGTTTTAGGCTGTGATTGTTTCTTGGAATGTGCTTTTGAACCCATTTTCTCCTATCTGTGTGTCATATAGAAACCTATCATAGTGAAGTCCCTAGGTTGGGGTCCCGCTCAACCCCATGCCAGAAACGCTCACAGTGGCCTGCAGGGCACAGCTCAGCCTCTCATCTGTGGGAAACAAAGGTCCTGGGGTGGCTGGCTTCTGGATGGAGCCACCACCCTGGTAAGGGAGCAGCAAGGGCCTGGAAGGCTCACAATCTCTGCCTAGTGTTCGCCCTGAGAATTCCTACCGCTGGGAGCCCTTCCAAGTGGGACGGTGGCCCCACTCGTCATCGAAGCCTCTACCTCCCAGGAACCTCCCTCTTTCTCATCTGAAAGGCCCAAGTGTGCTCCTCAGCCTCCTCCCAAACTCTGCTGCTCGGAACCAGCACCCCTCCCTCCCGGCACACCCTCGAATCCTTATCTGAGCATCAGTCATTTATTCCCTCCCTCACCCCACTGCAGCGTCTGCTGAGTTACCCAACCAGCCTAGGTCAAGCCTGTGTCGGATGGATGGGTTGAGTCACTGCCTCCATCTCCTCCCAACCCTCCTGGGTTCCAGGGCTGAGTCTGGTTCAGCAGGCTCCATCCTTCCGGGTGGGGA
>RJWT010033339.1:0-13910 GCA_004365215.1 Cuniculus paca
TTATCCTTTAAATACCACACTTGGTCATTATCTTCCAAAATATTGCATGTCATGAGAAGCAGAAGGTGAGTATCAGGAAATCAAGTAAGCTTCCAAAGATAGAAGACAGTAGCCCAGATGAATGTGTTTTCGGTTTGGCAAAGAGATTGTAAGTTCAAGTCTTTATTTTAGGCAAACAGGAAAATCATGCCACATGGAAGCTGCTGTCTAAGGTAATATGTTTAAAATGCGTGCAGGTGTACTAGACCCGGTAATACCCACTAGCTTTGTTTTCACAACCCAAGCTCCACAAAATGCAGACATTCCTGGATGACTAGCAACAGTAAGCTCTGTCATAGTGTGGTCTAATTGATGTGAGTTAGGTAGGAGTGTGTCCTAATTTACATGCACACTAAATCACTCCGAATTGAATTCATTGTTCAGCTGTTCATAAAATTGTGTTTCTCCAGCATCAACTCCTTCTCCCCCATTACCATACTGTTATGTAAGGGAGAGGTCAGTTCTGAAAATGTTAACCATTTTTAGTTTAAGAGGAGTTAATAGTTCTTGCAGTATCGAATTCACACATTTTCGTATCATCCTAGACACTATTTCTGCAACTTGATATACAAGTACAGAACAAAACCAATGCTTTGGGTCATTAAAAAGCTCATAAGAAAATGAATATTTTATATCTTCAAAAAGCTAAGAAGTGAATGTATTTTAGAAAGCTGTTCAAAGCTTAGATAAGGGTTTGACTGATGCATATAAAAATTGAAGAACGAGAGAAAATGATTTTAGACTTTAATCCTTACTTATGTGTGCACATGTTAACAGGAGTCTAATGCAACAGCAAACTACAAAAACAAGGCTCAGAATATAAAGCTGATTTCTCTTAAATGAGCATCTCCAGCCTGTGGGACAAAAGGACAGCTTTGATTACTCAGGATACTGGCTTTCTTTCTAGTGCTATACGTGTCCGTTGAAACATCTGGGTAATGGACGTTGAGACAAAGGTACAAGGGCACAAAATGTATTTGGGGAGGAAGAGATAAACTAAGGAGGCAGCAGAATTGGGCCAGGAAAGTGTTCAAACCATGATGCTGATGGGATCCTTGGGAATGGCGTGAGAAAAGGAGGTTGGGGCAAAGCAAACCTGAGACCAAGACACAGACCTGGCGCGGGTGAGGCCCATGCAGTGTGTTGTCAGAGCAGGTACCACCCAGCAGCAGGGATCGCATGGTAGGCAGAAGTGGGGGCCAGGCTCTAGTGCCCCCGCCTCGTCAGCTGTGAAGTCTGCGAGAAATGTGGTTTGAGCTCGAGAGCTGAGGTGAATCCTGAAGGTGATCAACAGCTGGAAACCCACCGGTAACTGCATATCTTGCAATTAAATGGCAGATTTTTTTGTAAAGTGAGATCTGAAATCGATGCTTTCAGAATGGGGAGAGTGAATAGTGTAGATTTAGGAGAAACCACCAGCTCTTTGCCATGCACACATTTCCATGCGTATGTAGATGTGTATGTTTGTTTTTCCCATAAGCAGAAATAGAATACAAAGCAGTATTGATTCAGTCACTGTTGAAGCCTGCCAAAGCCTCCAAGAAGAGGAGATTCACAGCGGTGAAAGTCATGTCTCTTCTGATTTGGAGAAACATTAAAATATGTTTTTTTCCAGAGCAGAATATGATATAATTATAGATCTAATTTTTGTCAATTTTTTTTATTTTTTAACTTAGACATTTACATTACACAGCTTTTCATTTGTATGCTTCTGAGATTTGGCTGAAATCTTGAGATCAAATGAAGTTTCTTTGTCTAACATCCCCCAAATAGTGTGTAATGCAGAGCATTTGTTAGGCTCAGTTGTAGAATTTTCAGTGATCACAGCAAAGAACTTCTGTGATACATCTTCAGCATCCATGACAAAAGTTATTAGTCTCTATTGCTATTTCAGTCCAACAACCAGAGCTAATTCTGAGGAAAGGAACATGAGACTGTGTCGCTCAGTGGTACAGCACTCCTCCAGTCCATCAGAGGAGCTGGGTTTGAGAGCCAGCTCCACAGAAATAAATAAATAACAATGAGGTGAAGAAACAGCTCCCAATCCAGAAAGGTAAGGGATAGTAAAACTCTACTGCTCTTCCAGTATTGAGAGTCAAGTTCTTCCCATATGCTGTGTCTAATCTTGGAACATACATGAAAGGAGTAGTACTATCCCCATTTTGCATGACATAAGGAAGGGTTGGGAGTTTGGTTTCTGGGACCGGAAGACATGTAGCCTGGTGTTAACCTAAGGTTCCCATGATTCCGGCATCTAACAGCTTTCAGTTGTGCCTCTGCTTGTCTAAAATTAAACATTGTTTTTGAATATTATTTTTTCTTAAGTGCTTTTCTTAAAAGACTTAGGCCCGATACTAGGTTAGTCGGTTTTCACCACTGTGACAAAATACCTAAGAAAATGAATTTAAATGAGAAGAGGTTTTTTTATGGCTCATGGTTCCAGAGGTTTCAGTCCATGGACAGCTGGCTCCTTTGCTTTAAGGCGGGACGGGGTGGGGAGGGCAGAAACATCACGTCAGAATGGAATGGAGGGGGAAGTCTGCTTACCTCATGGAGGACAGGGGACAAACAGAAAGGGAAGAAGCCTCAGAAGAAGAGACTAGGGACCAGATACAATCCCTGAGGTCAGATGCCTTTATCTGCTCCTTTGTGCCCCACCCATTTCTGTTACCTGTCAATAATATCATCAAATTATAATCTCATCAGTGGATTAATTCAGTAATGAAGTTAGCGCCTCCTTGATCCAATCACTTCCCTAAAGCCCATTGGCAAACAAGCCTTGAACTCAATGAGCCTTTGGGAGGGGGGGAATATTGTATCCCAGTCATAAAAAGTCCAAATGAAGGTGTGGTGTTTAAACAGACTCTCTATTCCACTCTGTTGTTTATTTTCTACACAGGGGCAGGGGGTAGAACTAAATTAGGAAAAATATTTAAATAATGGTTTAAATTTGTTTTGTTAAAAATTTCTATTAAAACTAAAAAGATATTATATATATTCATTTATATTCATATAGATATACACAGATATGTAAATGTACCCAAACTTGTAAACAAAGCTAAAAATCCTGCATCCTCTCAGACATTATTATATAATTGCCATTCCTCACTCCTAGCCTAATTATTGCCTGATATAATGATCAAGAATTAGAAGAAAGACATCCTTGGAAGGTTAATAAGCCATCCAGAAAATTAGATTACCATGATCAAGCCATAATGATTTTTGTTTCCATTATAATAGATCACCTGAAAAGTTGGAAGAAGAAAAAAATAAATAGGCAACACTGGATAATTATACTCGTATTTTTCCACAGTAGATTTTACAGATGATCACCGGTTATGAATTCCTTTCCTATCTAAAACCGGAGGGTTTTTTTATACATTATACCTCCATTATTATAGTAATCAAAGCCCGTTTATTTGATCATCATCATAATGGACTACTTGAGGCATTTTCTCCTTTGCTAATTGACAGTTGGTCAGTTAAGAGGCGCTTTTCACAAAATCTTCAGTAACCCTAAGGGTTTGAATGAGCTTCTAATAAATGCCTGAGAAGCTCCTTTAGTTTCTTAAGTGCATTTGCTAAAACTCTCAACTGCTATTTTCCACCTCCGGTCAGAAAATGCCTTTGATCTGCCGTCCAGCCTCCTGTCTCGCGTGTTTCTATCCATCTCAAGCATTGTAACCCTGCTCATCAGCACAGTGACACAGTTCCATTTAGACATCATCCTCGGATACCAGAATTCTCTATGAAAGACAGCAAAATGCAGAGTAGGGAAGGGGTCAAACCGAAGCTCGGATCGCCCTCTTTGGAGAATTGCTCTGGGTGGTGCGTGGTCGGGAGACCCAGCCCTGAGCCTGACCCTCGCTCCCTCTTTGATTCCACACCTAGGCTCTTCCTGTGTACCTGCTTCACTTGCTGCTCCACACGCGCCCGCAGGCCGCTTCACTGTGCTTGGACGCCCGGGAGGCCGGCTCCAGAATATGAGCAGTCAGTGATGCAGAGTCTTTCTGCAGCCACTCGCTCCACCACTTCCTGTGTGGTGGTGGTGGTGGTGGTGGTGGTGGTGGTTGGGGGGTAAGTGAATTGGGCAACATGAAGAAATAAACTTGCTGAGTTTAGAAAAGAATGTGCAGTGCAGAATCTTAAAGAGTTCAAAAACATGCTTGATATATTTTCTCACAGTAATCCCCCCGATGACAGAAACTTTATCAGTCTTACCGGCTTCTCCCCATTGCTACCTGGCAGGGCTCTGGGCGGCGCTGATACACTGAGTGGATGTGAGGCAGAGACTGGTCCACGTCACTGAATTAAAAACTCAGTATCTACTTTTGATTCCTTCATAGCATTACATTTTTAAGTAAATAAATATTTAAAGAAGCGTTTCCTTGTGTTGAAGATTCCCAGATATCAGGAAAATGACTCATTAATCTGAAAACTTCTGTCAATAACAGAAAACAAAGGGAGTTGGGAAGAAAGCAAGGGGAGGCAGTGATGCTTTAGTTCCTCAAATGTAAGCAATTTATGTTTGAGTGAAGAAAGCTCATAACAATATAAATATATGCTGATGCATATTAAGTTGAAAAATCATTCTTTTTCTTGCCTCAGACAAAATCGAGTGATTTTTTTTTCTTTTCTTCAGTAAGTATTCCCTAATTCCTATGTGTATGAAGTTTTATGTGAAAAAGGCACACAGCAAGTTAAAATAATTTCTATTTGTACCAAAATCATAGAGGTTCTCTTAGTCTTTCATGACTGCTGGACACAACACCCGGCACCCACAGTTTAAAGGAGGGGAGGTTTGTTGTGACTCACAGGTAGGGTCCCTGGTCAGCCTGTACTGCGGTAGAAGGGGTCTGCGAGCGAGTTCCAGTTCCCTTCTGAGTCATCCTGACCCATGTCTTGTCCAGCCAGGCCTCAGCTCCTGACAGCAAGCCAGCTATGCCCCCACGACCCAAGCACCTTCCCCAGGCCCTGCCTAGGACCGCCTGCCATCTACTCGGGACAGTCTCCCTGCAAAACCTAACAGAAGTTGTTCCTTACACTTGGGTATTCTCTCTGCTTTCCTTCTTTTCCCCCTATTCTTTTATCTTGCCTTTATTTTCTTCCTTTCTCAAGTACAGAACACCACGTCAAAAGTATAAAGTATGTAGAATAAAATACTCTCTTTAGTCTCTTGTGCATTGTTTCAGTTAATCTGGAAAAGTAGGCTCTTGGAAATTTCCTTTTTGCCAGCTGAGGTTTGCTGCCTCAGTGTGTATTCTAATGTTTAAAATAAATATTTTGCAATTAGGGTGAAATATGTTACTGACAGCTGCTTAGGCTGGAAGCTTCTATGTATTCAGATACCCATTTTTATCTCTGAAATAGGAAGGTAATGGCAAATCCCAAGCTTATCGCTGCTTCTAGATGCGAACACAGAATTAAGTCTCCGTGCCTTCGTTTTGCTTTAATCTCCTCTTTCAATCTACTGGTAATGAGAGGCGTGTTGATGTCAGTTTAGAAAGTAATTCTTTTGCAAGAAAATTTTAGCTCTCCAAGATGAAATCTGTCCTATTACAAATAATATACTGCTCCAGGCCCCCAATGTTGACTCCATTTAAACTCACGCAGCTAAGTTTAGACATGGAAGAATTAGGCTGTGCAGCCGAAGCATTTTCATAAGAACGCAGTATGTACATCATGGTGCTTGCTGCAGGCACAGTAATCACCATCCTTGATGAGAGAGATCTGTGAATCCAAACTGTAAATACAATGGCAAACACGGTGGCCTGAGCCCAGGACACACAACAGAGGGATTCGTTATCACCATGCTCATTGTTCTGTGCCTGCTTCTTTTCTTCTAACCTGTTGAGTCTAAACCATGGTATTATGGATGCTCATCATCAGAATATTTAAAGAACAAAGGAGGGGAAAGCCCTTGAGATAGAGTAAGCATGTACGCTTTCATTGATCAAGACTGTCTGCTGTGTGTATACATTAGTCAAGGGAAAATATGTACAAGAGGGACACACGTACTCCTATGGCATACCTATGTGTGGTGACGTATTCTCTCCAGCTCATGGGGAGAGGGAAGTGTCAGTTATTCTACTCAGGCTGAAAGATTCTAAAGCAAAAGCGCTGACTTGGGAAGACAAATGCAGGAGAGTTATGTTATACCAAGCTTGAGTAAGGCGCTCACAGAGCACCCCCGCCTGGTAGAATTCAGTCTTTGTCCACCTTGCCCCATACAGTAGGGCTCCAGCCCCATGGTGCTCTCGGCCAGTTGAGATGTAGCTGGTAAGACTGGAAAAAATGGATTTCTAATTTTATATAGTTTTAATTAATGTCAGTTTGAACTGCTGCAGGTGGAAATGGACTGCTCTACTACACAACACAGACCTAGAGCATTTGATTTCTACCTCCATAAAGACTGGTTTGTTCATTTTTAGTGCTATATATTGAATGCCTGGCTTTATTCATGTTAAGCACAAACTCTACCACTGAGCTACACCAGAGCCCATGAGTTTTTTTTTTAATAGAAGTAATCAAAAACATTTCTTTTAGTTAAAAACTAAACCAAAAATATATATAAAATATTCGATCATCCTTCCACAAATATTTATAGAATTTTTCTGATCATCCCATCGAAAGAGACTTTCTATATTCTAATAAGATTCCTCCAAGTAATTTAGAGATAAAATCTGGGACATTGCTAGTCATCTCCCCATGGTTTGGAATTTGTGTTTTAAAATATTAAAACTAAATGTAGACATCTCTAAGTGACTCAGATCTCCCCAGAAGTAGTAGCTGCAATGTAGAATAACTTGGTAGAAGGGTTTGAATACACCACACCAAGTGACATATTAACTTATCTCCTAGCTTATTAGGTGGCAGGTTTGGTGTCGGAAAGTAGACATGAATTTACTCTGGATTCCCACTCTTGCTAGCCGACTCCTTGATTTATTTGATGAGAGATCTCAGATGACCCTTTCAGTCACAGAACCGTCTGAGAATTATGTTGCTGAGTGATAAGAAACCTTCATAGATACCTAAATCTTCTTTCACCACTGGGATTTTCATCTGGCCTGGAAAAAAGATCATTTTTATGTATGATGTTTCTATCTAGCTAGCTATAGGGAAATGTAGCAAAGATTTGCAGACCTCAATCAAATTCATACTGACAAGGACCTTAAAACCTGTAGAGTATTTACTAAGAAGATGCTACACAACACCTTATTTTTAATCTTAATTTTGTTTCCCAAAGGTTGAAAGAGTGGTTAATGTATTATACATTGAGAAGCCCATTAATCATTTGATTAGCATTTGTTTTCCCATGCTTTCCTTAGAGACAACCCAACGAATGAGGAATGTTCTTAATTTGATCTCTGGAGTAACCATAGATATGGATATTATAGCATTTAACAGATGCACTAGACAAAAGAATAGGTTATTAAACGTACATTTCTGTGCACCAAGAATGCAACTGGCTTCTTAATTTTACTGAAGTTCTGAGACTGAATTTTATTTCTGATCTCATGTTGGTGTGCTGATCATATACAGTCTTGGGCTTTTAAATAGGAGTTAAATCCAAGTAGTTTGAACTCTTTCCCAGTTGCATTAAAACTGATGTGAAACCTGCTTTTGAAAAAGTAAGTTCCAGTGACGCTCTTGGCTGTTTTCTTCCACCCACGGAGTTTCTCTCAATGTGCAGCAGTTTTCACTAAGTAGACTTCATTGTTTATAGCACACTCACCTTGCCCTGTGATTCTGCCAGGTATAGCTGATATAAAATAGAAGCTCTTTTAAAAACACATCTTTCCCGTTTAGAAGTTCCTCACCAAATATTTCTTCCACCCTTTGCACTGGCCAATCCCCTTTGTTAGTGGACCAACAAATCACTACCCAGGTCGTCTGACCCTCTTAAGAGCACAGCTAGGGTATGTGTTTTATTTGGAATTCTAGGTTAGGCACAGGAATATGGTTAAGGACCCTTCTCTTTGAACTGCTTGTCAGGCAGTGTGAGCGCAGAGGAGCGAAACTGTCCCCATAAAAGGCAGCCCCATTGCATCTGACACGGAATTAACAACCCGGGCAGGGCAGCATCATCTTCATGTAGGGTACCCACCCTGTGTTAGTAGGAGGTCTTTCTGTATGGAGGTGCTTATCCTGGACAATCATTAGTAAAGACAGCATCACTCTCCAGATACCCCAACGTACATTAAATTCCCCCTGCCACTACACACACTTTCCCCTTCTCTTCCGTTTAAAAATCTGGTCAATACAAGGGCTTGCACATTCACATAATCTCATAAAAAGTACTTCAGATGCACAAAGAAAAGCAATTGAGAGACAAAATTAGTTGCTGCATACCAGTATTTCACACAGCTTTAAGTTTTTCATTTCATTAACATTTTCTTTGAATCACACTACATATTTTTCAGGAAAACAACTTCCTTATTCATTTTATCTGATCTAAAAATACAAATATGCCTGTCGAAATCTAAGCAGTGTTGGAGAAAAAAATGAAAGCAACAGTATGGATGTCATGTGGGTAGGAATTTGGGCAACAAGCAAAATGTGTTTTGAGACAGGAAAAAAAATACGCTTTTCTATTTGGGGATACCCTGAGTCAGCCACAATCTAATCTTTATGTCAGAAAGGCTCTGTGTAAAGTATTAAAAGTGTTCACATCTAGGAGGCTGAAGCAGGAAGATGCCAAGTTTGAGCCCAGCCTGGGCAACTTAGCAATTTTGCAAGACTCTGTCTCAAAACATAAAACGTGGAATGGGCTGGTGCAGTGGCCCTGAATTCAGTCCCAGCACTGCAAAAAACAAAAACATTAAATGTTCATGTGAACATATTTTTAAAATACTAATGATTGTGAGTAAATAGTTCTTGAACGTCCTGTGGATGTAAAACTGAACCTGCTTTATGATACAGAAATTAGTGTCCTCTTGCCATTTTGATAACTACTGTCAACATTAGCCCAATTGAAAGGGTGAGATTAGATTGACTTAACTATCCCAACAGTTCCCTCCTGTCTACTCTGGCAAAAGCACACAGCCGCTGAGCCTTTTCTACTTCTGCCCTCCTGCCTCGTGCAAGTTGAGGGAATACTTTTTTTTTTTTTTCTTCTTTTGCATATTGTCATTTTTGAACCACTGTTAATGCCATCTGGCGTTACCGCCCCATACCTGCTTCTGAACTTTGTGTTCATGCTGTTCGCCTCTGCTTCTTTCCCTGTATCTTAACGAAGGCGATCGAGCTCCATGTCATTGCCATTTTTCTCAGTGACTTAGCATCCCACACTCTGCCGTGTGCCCTGCTCCAGGGCCATTTGGAAGCTGAGTGCTTGGGAGAGCCTCACCCTGCTGCAGAGATTGCCGCCAGACCTCTTGGCCCATCCCCTTGAAGACCCAAGTTGGGCTGGGTGTTGCACGGTTGCGCTGCAGTTGCAAATGGCCTCCAGCTCGGCCACAGCTGTCACTCTCATTGCTCCTTCATCACAGCTGTCTGGGCAGGTACTAGGTGAGCACTTGGCTCTGCCCACTGTGCTTACTCAGGGACCAGACAGCAGAGCAGTGACACTGACTCTGTCCTTGAGCTCAGCCCAGCAGCACACTTTGTCCATTTTCTTGCCAAATTACGTTTCACCAGACATTTCTTACTGCCTCTCAGCTATCGACTGTTAAGTTGCCCCCTTTCTTGCTACTCTCGGACAGGGTGTGAAGAGAGCCTTCTTGGGTCTCCAACCTGCAGTTAAATGCTCTAGCCTGGAGTCTGGCCTGTGGCATGCTGGTCCACAGCTCCTTAGCCAGAACTGATTATGTAGCCCAGTCAAGCACAGTCTCCGAAAACCGCAGTAATTCACTGCATCCCTGGTAATGCCACCCAACACTGGCCTTGAGGCTACTCAGTCCTCAAATTCAGTTTTAGCAGCTGGACCTGTTATCGTCCTTTGTTGTGGCACAAAACTGTGACAGCCTGAAGATCACAAACGCTGCAAGAACCTTCTCTGGCCACTCCATGTTACCTCTCTCAAGCCCAAATGTAGGGCGAATGCGCAGGCAGATGGGGAGCCAGCCCTGCGGATGGACCTCGGTAGCAAAGCGCTTGCCTGGCATGAAAGAAGCCCTGTGTTCAACCCCCTGTACTGGAAAAAAAAAGAAAAAGAAATGACACATATGACTTGATATTGAAAATCTAGGACAGAAGGATAATCAGAAGAGGACCCTACCTTCCAGAACATAACCGTGCTAAGAATATCAGGGCAGGCACAAGCCAAGAGCCCAGGACAGCGCTGGAGCCATGGGAAGGAAAATGAAGCCATGCTTCCTGGATGGTGGACCCCGTGGTCCAGTCTGATTCGGTAATAGAGGCGGGAGAGGACCGGCCCTGTAGACAGCTATGACACCGTGTGTAAAGCCAGGGAGAGCCGTGAGGGTGGCTGTGGCACAGAAGCACGCCCTGGTACTGGAGATGAGAGTGGAGGGGTTGGCGGGGAATAGACTTTGATACAGGGAGAATCTCTGTAATTTTATCTTTAAAGTAATAGGGGTTGTTTTGATCCAGAAAGGATTGTATCTTAATCAGATTTGAACTTTTAAAATACCATCCACATTTATTAACCTTATTGGCTTCTAAATAGAGCACATGGTTGTATATATGAGCAACAGGAAAGCGTATAAAATATGTTTTTATTTTGCTATTTCCTCAGTGCCACCCTGAGTGTGATAAGACAAATGTTTTGACCTTTTAAAAGGTTTGTTTCTTGGGTTTATACTTGCCAACATGTTTTCACTCATTCACAAATATAAATCTTATTTTATGCCTGCAAACTTTAGAATATATGCCCTTTAATAATACAAGTTTTCATTTAAGCAACCGCTAAATAGAATAAGATACAGTACGTAGAAATCCTGAATCTTTATTGTTTAGCCAAGAGCCACTTTCTCCAAAACTTTGGGATTTTTTTCCCAAATCCAACAGAAATGGACACTAGGATGCATTTTAATTCTCTCATGATGAAACTACATACAAGGTGTTTAAAGATAAAAAGGTCTATGAAGCTTAATGCAACTATGAATGAAAGTGGCTTGAATTTTAAAAAGTTTAGAAAATTGGTCTAATTATGAAATTTACAAATAAAGTATTGTTAATCTCATAAAATGTATTTTCATTTATCTCTGGAGAGCCTTAGTGATGTAATGGGACCAAAGTTTCCTCTAATACCTAGGTAGTTTTTGTTTGTTTGTTTTTTAATCTAGATGTCTTTTCCACTATTATTCATTCTTTTTGCTTTACAGTTTCAGACTGAGCTAATGGTTCTATACATAGACATATCGATCAGCTCAAAGCCAATTTCTTACCTCTTCAAGTACTTCACCTTTCCTGGGCCATTTTGTGGTTTTGTTTCATTTTATGTTTTCTTTTTTCTTTTTTGTTTGTTTTTTGGGGTTTTTTGTGGGTTTTTTTGTTTTGTTTTTTCCATTTCGTAGGAGATAGTCACTTCTTTGATACCAGAAATAGAATAATTCTGACTTCTTTTTGTCCTTTGATTTTAAACAATCCGTTTTTTCCGTCTTGCTTGCTTTTTGTTTGTATGTTGATTTAAAATAATGTATATTAATGTGCCTTGTCCTGAAAGTAATGAAACTTAAACCCTAGGACCTGCTAGCGGAGACAGATTCCTGTGTAACAATACACAGGAGGGTCTGGGGGTGCTCGGGGTGGGGGGGGTGGCATAAGTTACAGGTCTGACAGCACGGGCTGGGGACAGCGGGACGCTGCACGCTGGACAGACAGGGCTCGGCAGCCTCCACCGCGGAGCCAGCAGAAAGGAAGCCGCGCTGATGAGACCCGAACTCTTCTGCGGCCGCACCCAGCGCAGCTCTGCAGCTTCCGAGGGCAGCCCGTGGTGGATGAAGAAATGAAGACGAGAGTCGGGGACAAAAAGCTGAGCTCGGGTGGAGCCATTTATACCAGACAGGTTGCTGTCACGTGACACCCCTCTGCCTATCAGATTGTTTGCTTTGATCGCCACCCACAGGAGGTCAAATCAGGTGGTCAAAAAGCACGTAGCAAAGGGTTTAAACTCATCTTTCTGATCCTGACCCTCTTCCTAATATGTTGGGCATCGTACTTGAAAGAACCAGGGGATGAGCCTTAAATAGCGAAAGCAGGCTAGGAAATTTTAGAGGCAGTTCAAAAATGTATTGCTGTAACTGCCAATTTTATGAAATGTTGTGACCTCTTAAAATTTGCTTATTATTCCATCTCATTGGCCTATTTATACTAAAGAAGTTATATATTCAAATAAGCCTTTGTACATTTTACCTTCAAGTTTTTCTTGGACTTGCATGTGTGCCATAGAGAGGTTACATTTTTTTAGACTAAAGTCAAAACCAGCACCCGTAGAAAGCAGTTGTTAAAAGGAAAGAATGAAGCTCTTAATTTCATCTCTGTCTTTATCAGTGAGAAAAAAGAAGAGTTGAATGTGTAGTCCCATGAAAGAACATTTGCCTAGCATGCACTAGGCCTTGTGTTTGATCCCCACTAGAGAGAGAGACTTAATATTAAGCCTTAATGTTAATACTATTTTCTTCATACAGAGGTCTACTGTCTATTCCAAGGACAAGGAGTTATGACCAATGTCTGAGGATGAACTTTTCATCTATTTTGTGCCACTCCTCCCTCCATTCTTTTGCTAACAAGCCAAATTGAATATTTTCATGCAAGGCTTTCTCTGTAAGTTCTGTAATATCTCTATTTTTGTTACGTTGTTTTATGATTCTTATTTCCTTACTCCAACAAAAAATTGTACTCCAGTGTCATTATAAGGTCATTCACAAGGCCAAAAATTCAATTTGAGAGGCTCAGGCATTTTGGACTTCCTCCAGAATCCTTCTTGCTTGGAATAAGAGAATGACTTCGCCTCCCCTTTCGCATCCCCTTAATGATCACACGTTAGGTTGGCGGAGTGATTTAGAGGGTGCAGAGCACCTTCGCACCTCTTGGTGTTTAATCTTCACTCCATCCTGTGAGCTAAGCAGGGCAGGCATCTCACTTCGTAAGTAAAATATCTGGGCCTCGAAAAGAATCTGAAGAACCCATGTGTAGCTCTCTTAGAATGAGGCCTGAATTTTGTCAAGTATGTCGCTGCCTCTAGATTACCACATGTCACTTTCAATTTTAAGTAACATGATCAGATTTTCATTGAGTAAGGTGCGCTGGTAATAAAGTGGCAAGTTTGTAAGTCTAGAGATGAGCTCCTTAGAAGGCTACTTTGAAATCCTGGAAAAGTCTGATGAAATTTGAACTAATAAGTGGTGATGGAATGGAAAAATACTTAGGACATAAATTAGGCATATTAGATTTTTACCACATTGTGAAATTCCTTTATCAAAATAACATTAAGAAGTTAGTAACAAATGCTGACAAGACTGCAGAGAAAAAAGAACCGTTCTATAGTGTTGGTGAGAATGTAAACTAGTAAAACCACTGTGGAAGTCAGTATGGAGATTGCCTCAAAATCTAAAAGTAAAAATGCCATTTGACCCAATTATTCCCCTTCTAGGTATCTTCCCAAAATACTTAAACACATCATATTACAGTGACACATGCATACCCATGTTTATAGCAACACAATTCATAATTATGTTGCATAATTCTAAATCTTTGAAGTAACCTTCATGTTCATCAATAGATGAATTAATAAAGAAAATGTATTATTTACACACAATAAAGTATTAATTACTGTTCTATAAAGAATAGACGAGTCATTTATAAGAAAATGAATGCACTCTAAGACCACAATGTGAGGTGAAATAAATCAGACACATGCTTAAATATCACATGGCTTCTGTCATATGAGAAGCCATAAATATAAA
>RJWT010033340.1:0-13923 GCA_004365215.1 Cuniculus paca
CCTGACGCAGTTGTGAGAATTAGTTCCTCTCAGCATGGAAATGGTAGTGTATTAGGGCAAACAAGTTGCTGTAATAGATTTGATGGCTTTAAGAGTATTGATTGTCTCAGGGGAAGTGCCCAGGTTGTTGGTGGTGACTGTCTTCCTTGGTGATTTGGAGAGATACTTTTTTGCTGCCTTGCTCCTCCACTATGCCCTGGGCTGTGGTCCTTGTCTGTGTTGTCCTTGCACCAGTATACAGGAAAGCGAAAGGGAAGCGCTCATGTAGGGTCCTGAGGCCCACAAGTGGCACTTTTTGTATTCTGTCCTTGAGAACTTACATGCCCATAGCCATACCCAGTGGCAAGGGAGTCTGGGAAGTTCAACTTAGTTGGGCCAAACTGACTTTGACCAGTGTTTTGTAGAAGATAACTAGTGCTTCTGCCACAGGTACATAGTTTCTTAGTACACTTCCAAGTGAAACTTTTTACTTGACAGTTGCTTAGCAAAAGGAATTACATAGTTGGTATAAAGAGATAGTAAATTATTTTGGCAAATGATAGATAAAAATGTGAGGATAATATATTGAAAGACAAGTTTTGAAATTAATGAGAACATAAAACTAACCAGCCCTAACTGATAATGCCTTTGTCTCCTCAAGGTGCAAACCAGGTGAAGTGTCGTAATTATAACTTTGCTACACTCAGTGTATTCTTTGGTACAGTTAGGTATATGCTTAGTCGCAAGCCGTGTCTATTTCAGAGGCTTAACCCCATTTTTTTGCTCCCATGTAGTAGTTCAGTAAAGTTCTTTCTTAAATATTACAGGGCTTCTAGGGCTCTGGATTCTTATCATAAATCTTCAGATTTGGCCATGTGTCAGAATTGCCTGGGGTCCTTGTTCAACATGTAGGTTAAGCCCTACCCTCTAGAGATTCTGATGATTATGTCTGTGAATCTGAATTTTTAACAAGCCCCTCAGGGCGATTCTGATGTAGCTGTCAGTGGTATATAGGAACCACTTTCTTAGATACTTGATGTCTCAGTTACCTCATAGGTGAAAGTGCATAATTATACCTGCCTGGCTACAGAGTTTGGAGGCCATGAAGAGTTGTATTTTGAAATTATTTGATAAAAGTACTATAAAAATGTTAGGTAATATTATAAGTCAATTGTACACTAGACATAAAAAGTAAATACTATTACTCTCATTGAGAAATAATTTGGGAAGCAACTGGTAGAAATACAGGCTTCTTGGTTTTGCATAATTTAGCAGGGACTCAATTAACTGCCCATTGTAACTGCCAAAAAGCATGACAAACCAAATTATTTGTAGTTTTATTTTTACATGATTTGAAAGGTAGCAGGTGTCAACTCGATTGCTTCTGTAAAGTACGTTTTCAGGTCATTCACATGAAGACTCTGGGTTTTGTGCAGGCCGAACTGAGCAAGGCTGCCCAGAAGGAAGTTACAGTCTGGTAGAGAAGAGAACATTTTGCAAGTCATGAGAATGTTCTAACAATCATTTTCTTTCTAAGCATCACTCCTGGAACAAGTTAGGTTCTGAATATGATGTGCAAGTTCAGAGAGAGAAGAGGCAGTGTGAGGGGAGCCTTTTGTGAAGAGCACAGCTTGGGATCGGAGACTTCCTTTCTTTCCTTTACCTCCTAGGGAACAGTCTCTGTTAGGGAGCGAGAGAACTCTTTCTGTAGAGCCCTTGCCGGGATCTGATAGGCCGGTAAAATGATGGAAAAACTTGCACAGGTTTAGGATATGTCTCCTTCCCAGAAGTGATGGAAAACAAACTAAAACTGGTTATGCAAACAATGCACTTGGTACTTTATGCCTGTCGCTTTTGTTTTTTTCAGGGTCTCACTATGCAGTTCAGGTTGGCCTTGAACTCACTTTGTAGCCCAGGCTGGCCTAGAACTCATGGTGATCCTCCTGCCTCAGCCTCCCAAGTACTAGGATTACAGGCGTGCAGGACCATGCCCAGCTATGCTTGTCACTTTAATCCCAGTAGCCCTGTGAATTGGATGAGGCATTATCCTTTAGTGGAAAGAATATGGGATTTTTAAACCTGGAATCTGTTTGCTAATGGTGGGCCCAAATTTAGATCATGTGTGAAATTCAAGTTCAGTAACTCTCCTGGTCAAACTGATTCCTAAACCTCTGCAGACTCTTTTTCTCCCTTTTCGGCATGTTAGGTTCGGCTTGGTTTTGACAAGCGTGCTATTGCAGCTAAGCCTTTATGACATTAGGGGTAGAGATCTGTGGGCTCGTTAGCAAGCTGGCGGGTACAGGCAGAGAAAGAGCAGTGTGGAAACCCTGAAGCCTCTGGTAGTAAGAGATTGTTACAGGAAATAGAAAGGTTGATTTATTTGACAAATATTATACCAGATGTTAGGGATGAAGTAGTGAAAGGAAAGACAAGTGCAGTTTGTGCTTTCACATTGCTGACAGCCTTGGTTTGGGATTTTAACGTTTGCTGTTCGTCATAGAATATGTGAAAACTTCCCTTGAGTGAGACTGTTTGAAGGAGTAGCTCAGTGTTAGGTTTTACTGAGCCTGACAGTGGCAGAGATTTTACGAGTCTTTCACTAGTTCTGTCTTTTAAAAGTTTGAAGGGACTCCACAAAACGTACTAAGATTGCAGATCATTCCAAATGACATACTGACATTAAACACAGTTTTCCAATTAGGAATATGAATCATCCAAGAATGAGAATTCAAACTGGAACATTTTTCATAGGTGACAGTAGGATGGATATATTTTAAGAAAATTTGAAAATGTTTTTATTAACCTTCTTATGTTAGTTTCTTATGGCTGCTATAACAAATTATCATGAACTCACAGACTTAAAAAACATCAGAAATTCATTCTTATGATTCTGGATGCTAGAAGTTCAAAATCAGTAGCACTGATCCTCAGTCAAGGAATCTGCAGGGTCATGGCCATTCACCTGAGGAAGGCACAGGTCTGCCTTGTGAGTTGGCCAGCTACGGGTGGTCACCAGTAGTCTTGGACTTGGCATTGTCACTCTAGTCCCTTCCTCTGTGGTTGTGCTTATTTTTTGGGGTTGTTGAGACAGGGTTTCACTCTGTAGTCCAGGCTGGCCTTGAACTCGCTGTGTAGCTAAGGCTAGCCTTGAGCTCGCAGTGATCCTCCTGGTTCAACCTTGAGTGTGCTGAGATTACAAACTTGTGCCACTATGCCTGGCTTTGGAATTTAGTTTTAGAAATCTAGGAATTATAATGACTTAGAAGGAAAACATTATTGTAGAAGAGTGAAAAAACATACTATGACCCACGTTTTCTAGAGATGTGTACATAATTGAATCATAGTTGAAAATATGTTGGCATAGTTGGACTTTTTTATGCTGTATTTTAGGTTGCTAATTTAGGGCTGGTCTAATAGCTCATTTTGAATAACAAATGCGTATACTTGGTGATGTTAAAAAGATGTATGCACTTAGACTAGAAGGTGCCAGTGAAGGGTTTTTGTAGGCATAAACACAAGTAAGTATACATTTATTTTATTTCTCTAAGTATTCAAAGATACGTTTTTTGAAGATCTTCCCAAATCATTGTCATTTCTACTTTCTTGGGTCTGAAATTTGCTTATGTGCAGAATCCTTTGGTTGTAAACTATGATATGCCTGGGTGCGGATATAATTCGAGAGTTTCTTAGCCATAATCTGTATATTTTTCTGCCCCTCTGCTGTGTTTCCTTTGATTTCATTTACATGTGTGTTAGAAAATTTGATTCTCTGCGTACAGGTCTCTCAGGGTCTCTACCTCTTTTCCCCTTTAGATTGTATAATTTCTGTTGATCTGTTTTCAGGTTTGCTGATAGTGTTTCCATCTTCAATATGCGTATCAATTTATTGAGTCTGTTTTTCTTTTTGGCTTTAGATTCACAGTTTCAGAGTTATTTTTCCTTTTTCTGTGGTTTTCATTTTTCCGCTAAGGTACCCTGTCTGTTCACATATTAAAGATCATATATTCCTGTTTTAGTTACTTTTTCGTCGTTGCTGAGACAAACAGAGACAAACACCTGACACCAAAATGAAGCAAGGAAAGGTTTATTTAGCTCACAGTTTCTGGAAATTTCAGTCCATAATCAGCTGGGTCCCAGGCAGGGTGGCATGGCACAGGGACAGCACTTCAAGGCAGCAGCCAGAGCAAAAGAAGGCAAAAGCCCAAGCTTTTCTCTATCCTTAAATTGTACACAGGACACCCCCCCTTCCCAGGGTGGGTGTAGCACTCACAAAACATCCCTGCCCTCCTTTGCACAGGATGAGGATATTTACAAGGTAAGAACCCTGGCTCCCTGCTGAGTCTCTCAGTTAAACTTCTAAACTTCTCAAGTTGACACAGTGCATTAACTGTAAGAATTCCTCTAAGGCTTTGAACATGGTATCATTGTATAATAGTTGATTTTAAACTCTTGTCCAACTGAATCTAATATCTGTATTAAAGTAGACCGGATCAAATTTTTCTTTCATTTTCTTGCCAATTATTTCTCTCTCTCATGCACACATACGCGTATATGTGAGAGAGAGGCTTGGTTTTATACTTTATGAGTCAAGACGTATGAAAAGCTCCAGGTGATCCCTGACCCTCCCTAATAATGGTCTGGCGTGACTTCCAAACTGGGTCTTCGTATGGATCTTGCCTAAGTTTAATCCTCAAAGGGAGAAGGGAATGTTAAGGAGGTGTACACTAGTTAGCATTCTCTAGAGACACAGAATAGGTGTGATATGTATGGGCTTATGGTAAGGAATTGGCTCATGTTACGGAAGCTGAGTGTTCCCAGGACAGAAACACTCCCAGAATGCTTGACCAGATGTCTGGGCTCTCCATGGGCCAGTCAGGTTGCCACACAAATTTAAGAAGCCTAAGTGTTAATGAGATTTATCCACTGTGGCTGGAAGGGAACTCTCAGCATTTCCCAGGCCTCTTCATTTTCCATCATTTTTGTTTTGCTTTCAGTCTCTAAGCAGTTACTCTGCTGAGTTTCAGGTGATCTCATCCTGGCATATGCATTCTCATTCTTAGGTACTCTCTACACAGACTTCTGGAGACCCCTGTCCACATAGTCCCCTTCTCATGGCTGCCTTGTTTCTCCAAAGAGCCTCGCTGTGTTAGCCACCTGAACTTCGCATTTTACTTTCACAGCCCAGCTGGGCTGCTGGGCTTTGTTTGGGCGCCAGCTTCCTCAGCCACGTTGAGAAACTCCCTAGAGAACCCAGGCGGCAGTTACTCCTTCAGGGGTCACGTTCTTGTGCTGCCGTGTGTCCATTGTTGGAAAACATTTGCCTTAAATATTTTTGTTCAACTTCCTGGTTGTTTACAGTGGGAGAGTGAGGATTTTCATTTTATGTAGATCTAGAAATTACAGGAATTACAAACATAGGGATATAAAAAGTATAAATTTAGTCTTAGTATAAATTCTTGGAATGACTCAGTGACTCCCTTTTCCCCAAATCTAAGTCGGTGCTCCTTGCTGCTGTATTCTCTTGGCCATCTGTACTTTCCCTGGTACGCTTAGTACAGTCTACAGTCGCATACTTGCTAGTGTCATCCCTCCCCCCATTTTTGTCTGTCTCCTGTGCTGTGTACTGTGCAGTTCAGGGGGGGAGGCATAGTGTCAGTAAATGTCACCCTTTGTGTCCAGTGCTTGATGCATATTTATTGAGATGAATGATACATTTGAAACTTCTCTTCATGGCATCATTGACTTTTGGAATAGTATTTGTGGGATCAGCTAATAGAAAATCGTTTTCCTATTTGGATCACTCGTCACACTTGTTCTCTTTGTTGAAGTTAGTGAAGTATATCAGGGTATCCAAGGGGAGTCTCGGCACTTAGGAGGCTGAAGCAGAAGGGTAGCTGTGAGCTCAAGGCCAGCCTGGGCTACATAGCGAGATCCTATGTCCAAAAAAAAAGTACAAGGGGATGATTAAATTGTACCTTAAACATTTAAATAAAATGTTAAATACAAATTCATTACATTGCCAGTAAACCCCCCTCAAAATCCTCCTCTTTCCTGAATGTTTTTTTTTTTTTTTTTGGAGACAGGGTCTTGGTTTGTAGCTCAAGCTGGCCTTGTATTCCAGGTTGATCCCCAATTCTCGATGATCCTTCTGCCTCAGCCTCCTGAGTGCTGGGATTGTAGGCATGTATCACCATGCCTGATTTTGTGTCTTTGAGATGTTTGATCCAAAATTTGATGATGCTGTTGAGTGTCATCAAATGAAAAGGCAGACTCCTAAAAACATTATGATGTGTCCTTATCCATATTTCTTTTTAACCAAATCTGGCTCCATGTGACTTCTGGCTTTTCCAAAAGTCTTTTTGAGTCAGGGTCTCACTATGCTGTGCAGGCTGGCCTTGAGCTCACTTTGTAGCCCAGACTGTTCTTGAACTCACAACAACCCTCCTGTCTCAGCTTTCTGAGTGCTGGGATTACAGGCATGAGCCACCATGCCTGGCACATTTGTGTTACTTTCATAAGTAAGGGACACCACCATTCTTGACCTTAGTTTTCATTCATGTTTGGCAAAGGATGGATTTGTATTAAGTGAAATTGAAAGTCTCTGTGGTCTACATCTGATAATAAATTCAAAGTAAGCTGTATTGGAGACCATGAAGCATGTGCTACTCTGTATAAGAGAAAATCTGAAGAAAAATAAAAAAAGAATACAACTTTAGGTAATGAAAATAAAGTAAGTTTTATGAGAACTTACTAAATGTGCAGTTTTTAAGAGTGGCCAGAAGATTGCCTGCTGACTCGGATGGTAGTGCAGTTTCCCTTTGGTGGACTTTGGAACTAGGAAGTCCGAGTGGTATGGACCCTCCTCACAGCTGGCCAGTGCCGTCCGAAAGTGTTCACTTCAGCTCCTTGAATTTGCACATCACAGCTCTACATTTGTTAGCACGAGAATGATTCTAAAACATGTTTTTGGAACCAAAACTTAAATTTTTATTAGTTACTTAAAAACAACATTTCAAAACAACCCCCCAACCCAGCATTTCAGCTGGCCCTGGTGGTGCACAGACTCTAAGGCTGAGGCAGGAGGCTCGCTGTCAGTTCAAGGCCAGCCTAGGCTACATATGGCGTTCAAGGCCTGTCTGAACTCCACAGGGAGACCCTGCCTCAAAAAAGCAAAAACCAAAACCAAACCAAAAATTTTTTCTGTTTCCCAAAACAGAAACAAAAGACCAAAAAGAACAACTCACAGATTTTTGCTTAGTCATAGGGTGTCCATAAACATCCTCAGCATAAAATGTCACTGAATTTTAAAGTTTCTTTTAGTTCGGTTTCATGCAATGGTACACTTATTTTATAGTTTGATAATTGCTATACTTCTAACACTTTTTATTTTAAAAAGCAAAACAGAGAAAAGGATAGAAATAATACAGAATAAAAAAAAAACAGAAAACACTAGTTAAAACATTTCATATTGTTATCTTAGAAGTAGTTGTTCAGATTACAAGATCTAGGCATAAAAATGATCAAACAATCAAATGATGGCAGCATAAACTTCTTTTTGATGAACAGAGATTAGTAGTATAGTTATCTTGCATACATACACATACATACAGTTATATGTGTAAACCTACATACATATAATCTTCCTTTCTTTCCATTTCTCCTTTCCCCTCTCCAAGTTGTTCTTTCCTTTTGAGCACTTTCTTTCCCTTTCATTACAATATCTGTTGTACATTTTGGATCTTACTGCTCTTTCAGTTTTTTATTTTTTATGCTCGGGAGATAATATGGTATTTACAAATGTGAGTGATTTATTTCACTTACGATTATAGTTTCAAGTTGCCTCCATTTACTTATTAAAGCTTCAATATTATCTTTTTTATAGCTGAGTAATATTCCATTCTCATGTAGTCTACTTTTATTTTTAAAAACCCTTTAATTGATGAATTTAAAACATAAACAAAAGTAGAATAATATAATGAACTCTCATATTCCTATCTCCAGCTTCAGCAGTTGCCAATATTTAATTCATTTGATTTTCTAATACTTTTAAATTAGTAATACTACATACACTCTTTAAAAAAGATATTTGCAATTTAAAAGGAAAAAAATTTCCACGCTTTATCTGGATACAGTTGTTTATATAGAGTAGGTAGTTGTATAATTTTTGTAAGTTCATGTAACTGTTCTCTTACGTAGCAAGATCAGTAACTCTTATGCTGTCGTACTGAACTGCTATAGAGCTAATAAGCATTGGTGGCAAACCTATAGCACTCCCGCTGCAGCGGGCTGTGTGTGTCACTGAAAGTTCTGAAAGCTTTGCCATCACGCAGGCTCATTCATCCCACTTTGGGAGTGCAGTTACCACTGTGCTCATTGACGCATCTTAAATATTTAAAAATCTTACTCACTCACTCGCTTCGGCGGAGTAACCCGAGTTAGATGTTTTAGCAGGTGCGTTGGTTTGGCAGTGAAGATTTCCCTCTGTCCTTCACTGGGAGTCAGCGGTGCTGTGGAAGCTCAGCCTCCGGAGGACGAGATGAGCAGGGCTTGACCTGGGGTCTGGGGCAGGCACCCCTGTGGCAGACAGGTTAGGCAGTTGTGTCTGTGTCGGAGTGCGTGCAGGAAGCGTTGGCATTGTTGGGCTTGAGTGTGGAGTTGACAGGCAGAGGTGCGGCTAAGGAAGACTCACGGAACGGTCTGAGCAAGACGGCAGTGTTTGGGGAGTGGGACTTTGTCCGTTGTGGCTCTGCTGTGGGCTTGGAGAAAGCCTGTACTAAGAGATAAGCGGAGGTAAGAGTATTACAAGCTGTGGCGGAGCGCTTGATCTTCGAACAACACAGGTTTGAACTGTGCAGGTTTATTTATATGTGGGTTTTTTTGGTTTTTTTTGTTTTTTGTTTTTGAGATTTGGAACAATTTGATGTACAAACTGAGTGACCTAGACACACCAAAAAAATTAAGAACCATGTGTGAGCCCCTTTCTCGTGTATGACATCACCATTTGTACTGTGGTTACAATAATTTAAATGATTTATTTCACAGTGGCTTTTCATGTTGGGTGTGCATCTATATCATAATTGTGTTGAATATTTTTGTTCCTAATAACAAACTTCTGTGTATAAATTCTGTGTTTTCCATCATGAAGTGATTTCCTAAAAGAAGAGATTAGACATGAGGTGAAATAGACCAGAATTGGAGCACGAACTAAAGATTTTAATGAAGAAAACTGTAGGAATAGTTACATTTGCCAACATTCATGTTTGTACTGTATGTTATTGGAGATGATAAATTGAAAAAATGAGAGTTGAGCTAGAAAAATTTACTAAGATTTATTAAAAGTTCAGTTTAGGTGGCTGAGAAATATGTCTATGCCTCTTGAAAGTATTTTTAAGGCTATATATTAGTTTTGTTTTTATTTTTTGTTTTTCAGAGTTTAGGAAAAATCAGCATGAATTTAAGTTGGTATAGAGGAATTTAGGCCTTAATTTTTTTTGTTGTTTCTTTGTGGCACTAGGGATCAAACGCAACCTCATGCTTGCCGGGCAGGCGCTTAGGCCACTGAGCTAAATCCCCAGCCTTTAGGCCTTACTTTGTAACTAAGGGTTTAAAGTTAATAGAGTAATTCATCGTAAGAGTTATTCCCTAAAATATATAAATTGTCCCCATATATAGAATTTCATTTTTCTTTGCTTGTTTTTTGGTACTGTGGCTCACAATCCCGCCCTCCTGCTTGGCAGGGAGGTGCTTGCTGCTCAGCTACATCTCCAGCTCAGAATTCCATTTTTCTTAAGGACAGAGGTGGTCCAGAGAGTATTTGAGGAGTTTTCCAGGCCATTATTTCTAAGATTACCTTTTTTTTTTTTTTTTTTGGTACTGGGGATCGAGCTCATGACCTTACGCTTACTAGGCAAGTGCTTGAGCTGATGAGCTAAATCCCTGATTCAAGATTTACGTTTTTATTTTTATTTTTTTGTTTTTTTGAGACAGGATCTTGCTGTGCTGTTCAGGCTGATCTTGAGCTCACTTTGTAGCCCAGGCTGGTCTCTTAACTTTCAGCAATACTCCTGCCTCGGCCTCCTGTGTGCTGAGATTATAGGTGTGTGCCTCCACCCTCGATTTAAGATTTACTTTAATATTAATTCTAGTTCTTTTACGTACTGTGTGTCTTTTGGTAATATGAAAAATAATAAACAGTTGTACTGTACTAAGTTTTGCAGTTTTGACTGAAATGATAGCCCCACCAAGACAAAAAAAAAATGCCCACCTATAATAGCTAGAGGAATAGCATGCCAGTGCAGTGATTGGTTTACAGGGTTGTGATTGAAGTCACAGAAGTTGGATGTTTACTTCAGTGAGAAGAATGGAATTGGAAGAGGTGTGGAGATGGTGGCTCTTACATGTTAGTAAGTCATACGTGCTAGGACTGTGAAAGTCTGAGTACCGTGCTAGTTACTTTTACAGAATTTCATTGGTCGAGAAAATTCTGGGTGAAAGTTTTTAAGGGTCACGATGATTTTAGGTTTAAGATTCTGTTTCATCATGAAGTACATGTTCATTTGTAGAAAAATTTAGAAAATACAAAGGGGGAAGAATAAGTTTCTTGTAGTTCCTCTTTCCAGAGATAACTAATCTTTATATTTTGTATATACTTGATAGTTTTTCTGTTTATGACTTTTTTTGAGACAGGATTTTGCTATGTAGTTCAGACCGGCCTTGAATTCACTGTGTAGCCCAGACTGGCCTCAAACCTGCAGTGATCCTCTTGCTTCAGCCTCCTCAGTGCTAGGATTACAAGCATGCACCACCATGCCTGGCTGTAACTTTTTTCTTCTTTTATAAAAAAATACCCTTATCTGCATGTTGCTTTATAAAACTTGCTTTTTCTATATAAGACAGTCTTTGATTTTTGTTTGTTTTCGAGACAGGGTCTTGATGTGTAATCAAGTTCAAGGCTGGCCTTGAACTCGTAATCCTCCTGCCTCAGCCTCCTGAGTGCTAGGATTACAGGTGTGTGCCACCATGCCCAGCCCCTAAATAAGTCTTTATTGTTGCTATTCCACTATGCCTATCTGCTCATTGAACATCTGTGATAGATGAATGTGAGACCTAACAGCACATCTCACCTAACAGTATATATTATCAGTAGAGTAAGTATATAAGATAGTTAACTTATAGTAGTAGATAATTAAATGCACATTAGTAGGGAAGGTAGAGTGATTTTAAACAGAGAATTTGAAGTGGTCTTGATGATGGATAGGTGTTAGGTAAGGAAAGAACAAATTTTAGGTAGAGCTTACGCGACCTTCGATTTGACGCATAAGAAGGTTAAATGAATTTTATGGGATGTCACGTTGAACTTTTGAGTTTAGGGGAGTGAGATTTGACTGAATGTTCTTAAATTGTAGCGGCGTTAAAACCCGTTTGGAAGCCATGTATTTCAGGAAGATATAGGTAGCATTTATATGCAGGATGAATTTGTACAAGGGATAGGGTGTAGCTCCCAGAGTTGCCTGTTTGAAAACACCTGGAAAGTCTCCAGGACAGGTTTTTGAGTCCTTAGTCCCTGTTTCCTGAGTCAGGATTTTTGGAGTGCAGTTGGGGTTCTGGTTTGGGAAGCTCTGCCTTAGTTTCTGACGTGCCATCAGAACTAGCAGTGAGGCCGTTTGTAGTGGCTCTAGTGAAACAAAGACCTGGAACAGAGAGTAGAGTAGGCATGGGGAGTTGGAAGGCATTTTTTCAGTTTGATAGGATTCAGTAAAATCATTTAGAGGAGATAAAGAAGTCAGCACTTTCTAGTGAAGTTACTTTGAGAGTGGTGGCAGGAGGAGTAGAGAAGGAAGATTAGACTGGGTACATTTTAGGCACAGTAAGTCGAGGTAGTACGGAGTTGTGTTTGTTTTTTTTTTTTGTTTTCTGTCTTTTTTTTGCGGCACAGGGGATTGAACTCACAACCTCGCACTTGCCAGGCAGGCGCTTAGGCTGCTGAGCTAAATCCCCAGCCCTTAGTCAAGGTAGTAATGTGGTAGTGTGGGCAGCTGTCCAGCAGCTTGTCGGACTAGGCAAACAGTTGGGAGAGAGGAACGAGTTCAGGCATTTCTTTTGGTGGCACACGCCTGTCATCCCAGCACTCAGGAGATTGAGGCAGGAGGATCAGTGCGAGTTCAGGCCCAGCCTGGGCTACAAAGTGAGTTCAGGGCCAGCCTGGACTGCATAATGAAACCCTGTCTCAAAAAGTAAAACAAAACAAAACAAAAAAACAAAACAAAAAAAAAACCCACAGCAGTTTTTTCATGTGTATCTTAGAAACTAATTGTGAGAAAGGCTTGCAGGCTACTGATCGAACCCCTTCTTCCTAAATGTCTTTTACCTGACAGGTGCTGCTTATTTAGGGAATACATGCACAGGATAACTCCAGGTAGCCAAGTTAGGGTGGGAAATTGAACAGTAGATGGCACTAAGCCTGGATCTGAACCTGCTCGCTTCCCACAACACCTACAGGTCACCTGGCACCCCTTTTAAATTCCTCTTAGGATCTGAAAACAATTTTAGTACAGAAAGTTTGAGCACATCATGTGTGGGTGGTGTAAAGTGATCTCTGTAAGCAGTCACATTAGTAGAAGAGATTTCAAGAAACCTTGATGGTTCTTTGTGTTCTGTTCATATCATGGTGCTCTAAATCCCTGTTGGCAGGTGGAAGGTTTAAAATTCATGGACAAACCACTTACCTCCAAATGGGTGTTTGCTTAAAATGCATTTACGTTTGTGCAATGGGGTGCCATGCACTTATTAAAATGGTGATGCAAGTATAACCATAATATAGTGTCTTGAAAATGAAGGAAAAAGTGAAGTTTTAAATTTTTTTCTTATCCTTGTTTTTGTTTTGAAGTTTTAAATTTTCTGAACAACATAATTACACATAATTGGGTTGAAATGGTGGCATGATTTGTTTTCAGGATCTATACAGTTCTGATATGAATGGGCTGTGGTGAGTGAAGACGTGAGCATTAGGTCCAAATAGAACAAGTGCCTCTACCGAGATCAGAACTGTAGAAATGGGAAGATAAGGACACTTTTCTGAGGTGAAATCCATAGGAATTCATGGGTTAGATGTGAAATAAGGATAAAGAAAGCATTCCAGATGACTAGTATTTTAGTTTGAGATATTGGGCTGATGGTGACACGTTAGCCAAGATGGAGAATACAGGAAAAAGAAGTAGAGTTTTGTCATTCATTTTCATTCATTATTCATTCATTCATTAACTTTGAATTGGGGAAACAGTGGGGAGATGATAAATTTTAGCATGGGGACTGAGCAGTGCCTGTGGAGCCAGACTGCATCTTCCTCTGCCATCAATCATGTGTGGCTTTGGGGTGGTGGTTGTTGCAAGGAAAAAAATCACATACAGGACACATAGTGTATAGTATTATTTATAACAGCCACCCAAGGAGTCAAATACAAGGAAAGAGCAGGAAATCTGTCCACACACTAAAGACCTAGAGAATCCAGCCGAGGGCCTGGGTCCCATGGCAATAACCTGCATGAATTCAGCTGAAGACCTGGAGCCCACGACAGTGCCCCCCATGAATTCAGCTGGAGGCCTAGAGCCCACGACAATGTCCCATGCAGGTCTATACCAGGGATCTGCACTGAGAAGGCCCCAAGGTCAGTGGTGGAAGCTAGAAAGTCAGTGCCGGAGGGCTGCAGGGTCTGTGCCAGCAGGCTGAGGGTTCTGCACTGGAGCCAGGAAGATCGAGGGCTCCCCCCAAAAATATCACAGCCATCCTCAGCAATGATGAGGTCCCGAGCTCCTCCGACAATGAGAACAGCCAGTCCATGTCAGGAAGCCAGCGTGACAGACTTCTCCTGGAGGTTGAACAGCACACATCTTCCCCTGCGGAGCCAGGAAGCGATGCTCAGATGAAGGACCAGAGCTCCCCCAAAGG
>RJWT010033341.1:0-13921 GCA_004365215.1 Cuniculus paca
CTGGTTTCCCTTATGCACTTAGCAGAGGAAGAGGATGGATACGCACACAGGATAAACTTCACTGTGTCACCCCAGAAATAATCCTTGTGATTTTGCTAACATTTCATTAGCCAGAACTTGCCTTGTGGCCCCACATAACTGCAAAGGGAATCAGAAAACACAAGAGAAAGGTGAAATGTTTAGTGAGTGCTGCTTGTGCCACAGACTTCAGTGTAGAGTGCAAAGTTCACGCCACATTTTCCTAGGAAATGTGCAGCATATGGTTGTGTGTGTGATTTTGACAAGAACAGGTCAGGCAAAATGCACATTAGTTACTGTCTTATTGAAAATTTCTTTTTGAGACAGTCTCACTATGTAGTTCAGGCTGGCCTTGAGCTCACTATGTAGCTCAGGCTTGCCTCAAACTTGCTGTGTTCCTCCTGCCTCAGCCTTTCAAGAGCTAGGATTACATGCTCAGCTCTCTCTTACTGAATTCTCAAGTATGCATGCTGTGCTTCATTTTAATAATTTTTTTTTTGCCACCAGGGAATGAACTCATGACCTCATGCTTGCCAGGCAGGCGCTTAGGCCACTGAGCTAGATCACGGGCCCTTGTCTTTTTGAGACAGGGTCTCACTATGCCATTAAGGCTGGCCTTGAGCTCATTTTGTAGCCCAGGCTGGTCTTGAACTTGCAACGATTCTCCTGTCTCAGCCTCCCGAGTGCTGGGATTATAGACGTGAGCCACCACGCCCGGCTCATTTTAATAATTTAAGTGAAATGTAAATGGCATACAACTTGATGTAACCTTTAGAGAACTATTTTGAAAATGTTTTCCAGTACATTCCCTTAGCAAATAAAACAAACCCCAGCCCCAAAACGAAAATGGAAGCAAAACTTTTAAGGCCAAATTACAACCAGTAATTTTGTAATTCTAGTACATAAAGGAATAGATTATGTGGCATTTTCACTTTTCTTTTAGTGAATATAATATACATAAAATTGCATAAAAGTGTTTATGTCTAGTTTCACAAATGTAAAGCACACAGCTGTGTAACATAACTAGGGCCCATAATTGTTTCACTTGCTGGCATTCGTAGGTTCCTATGCAAGACTTCTTGTCAACTCTTGCTGCCTGATGGGTTTGGTCTTTACATGATGAAATGAGAGCTGCTTTGAGAAAAAGAACTTTTCCAGGCAGTTTAGCAAAGTGGTTGAGTGTCCCGATTCTGGAGACACCTGCCTGAGTTGCATTCCAGTTCTTACCAGCTGTGTGAGCTCGCACAGCTGCTTACTCGCCTTGGTGGGTGCATTATCTGAAAAGCGAGGAGCATAATTCTGCTTTCCTGCAGTGGTTTGGACATAGTTTGTCCCCCAAAACAACTCATTTTGAAATTTGATTTCCAATGTCACCTTATTGAGAGGTAGTGGGGCCTTTAAAAGGTGATTAGGATAAGGTGGCCCACACCATAATCTCAGTACTGTGGGAGTGCTGAAGCAGGAGGATCGTAAAGTGATTTAGTGATCCCTGTCTCAGAAAGAATAAAAAAAGGGAAGGGGGCTGGAGATGTACCTTAGTCTAAAGGCCCTAGATTCAATCCCCAGTACCAACAAAAAGGAAAAAAAAATTAGTTCTCTGGGGAGTGAGTTAGGTCTAGAGAGACTAGATGAGGAACCACAAAGGCTGGCATCAAGGAAGCCTGGCACCTGCCCTCCTACCTCCCCTTGGTCTCTTACACATTTCCTTTCCACACGCATCTGCTTTCCGTTCTCCTCCACGCACAGAGCAGCATGTGCTTCTTGTCTAGAAGTGAGAACCAAAGAAACCCCTTTTCTTCGTAAATTACACAATCTCAGGGTGCTGTTTTTCTTTCTTCTTTGTTTTGGTACTGGAGGTTGACCCCTTAAGGACTTCACACACACCAAGCAGGAGCTCAGCCACTGAGCTACACTGAGCCTGGTCTCATGTGTTCTAACAACAGAAAATTGGCTCAGACATTGCCGTACAGGGCCATTCAGAGGATTATATGACCCGATGTAAACAGAAAGTTCTTAAAACATTACCTAATGTGCACTTTAGTGATGATTATTATAAAGATGCACAATTAACAATATTTTACGTGGAGGCTTTCATATAGTGGTGCCTTTTTATTAATATAAAGAATTTTAAGCCAGGCACAGTAGCACACACCTGTAATCCAAGCTACTAGAGAGGCTAAGGCAGGTAGATGACACATTTGAGGTCAACTTGAATGACTTATTGAGACCCTTTCTCAAAATTAAATTTATAAGAAGACTATAAACTGGGCATGGTGCCACATGCCCATAATCCCAGCACTGGGCAGGTAGAGGCTGTGAGTTCAAGGTCAGGCTGGGCTACATAATGAGAACTTATCTCACAAAAACAAATAAACGAATGGCTGGGGTGTTGCTCAGTGGTAGGACACTTGCCTGGCTTGTGCAAGGCCTGGATTCAATTCCTGGTGCCACACACAAAAAAAGAATTTTAGATGAATTGTTATTGTTATTCAGTAGAATGGGAGAAAATTGAAGCACAGAAAGGAAAATACTGACAATAATAAAAACAAATATTGGCTGTAACTTTCTAAAGTTTGAAAGCCCCACTAAAATTTTCTTAAAATTTCATTCTTCATTGAACTATAAATCTATATGTGTGAGGATGATTAAATACATTGAATTTTTTTTTTCCTTCTAGAATATGACTTAATGGAACTGTAGTCAGAGTCAGCAGTGGTGGGAACAGTGGCTTTTTTTTTGAGACAAGATCTCTCTGTTTAGACTGGCCTTGAACTCACTACGTAGCCTACATTGGCCTTGAACTCATGGCAGTCCTCCTGCCTTATCTACCAAGTGCTGGGATGACAGGAGTGTACCCTCACACCCTGCTCAGAAACAGTGGCTTTCAAATCCTTTGTTTTTTTTGTTTGTTTTGTTTTTTTGAGATAAGGTCTCACTATGCAGTTCAGACTGGCCTTGAACTCGCCTCAGCCTCCTGGGTACTGGGATTATAGTATGCACCACCATGCCCGGCACAAATCCTTTGGTTATTGTCTGTAGTAACGTACACATTTCATATCACAACTCAAAATACACATGCTTACATTGTGTATGGATATTTACACCACATCACAATGGAAATAAAACATGCATAATAACATTTAGTGCAGTGCATCCTACTCTTCTCTGTCCTGTTTGTTTTGTTTTGTTGTTTTTAATGTTTTAACTTCCTAAAATTTTCTTTTGTTTTTTTTTTTATCTTCCTAAACTTTTCAAATCATGCATGCTCTACAATTTTGCAGGGTGAAAAAAGCAAAATGTTGGGTTACAGAATGTCATAGGCCAAATTGTCTAGGGGCAGAGTCTGAGATTCTAACAAGAATGATTTACAAAAGATTGTGCACATCTCACTTTGAAAGGGATGAGGAAAGCAAACTAGAACAGAGGGAGAAGCTAAGCAAGGATGCGGTGACCTCTAAGCCCCAGCTCAAGCCTACGGAGAGCTCTGGAGCACAGTAGCCAGGAGTGGGACCCTTTGGAGAAGTTGCAAAACAAGCCGTTAGCAGAGCAAGAGCTGGTGAAAGGGATGGATCCCCAGAAATCAGGCGGGGCACCAACATCTCTCGCTGCACAGAATATTGTGTCTTTACTTCCTGTGTCCAGTGATTTTGGGGCCCAAATCTGTTCATGAACCCCCAATACTAGCCTCATCAAGAATTGCTATGGTGCATTTATATAATTAATGGGGTGTGTGTGTGTGGTGGTAGTAGGTGCATGTCTCAGAAAAGAAAGTCACTATTTTATGCAAGAAAGGGTTTTGTTTTATTTTGTTTGCAATGCTAGGGATCAAAACCAGGGCCTTGTACATGGTAGGCAAGTGTTCTACCACTGAGCTACACCCCTAGCTCAACAGAGTTCTAGATCAAATATGGGAGTCATAGTCTATGTGCAATTTAAGGTGTCAGTATGTGTTTAGGGGAAGATAAGTACATAACTATATTCATTTCTCAAGGTAACTCAGCAGTTTATTGTGTCAAAAACCAAGAGCTATAATTTACCGAGCTCTTACTCTGTAGGAATCTTTTTAGTCAGTTTACAGAGAAACATTTTAAGGTAGCTATTACTATTCCCATTTTACAGGTAAGAAAGCTGAGGTCTAGAAAGATTAAGGAACTTTTCCAAGCTTTTTCAGGTTCATAGTCAAATTTCGAACTCAAATTCCTTTTTCACATAAGTCTTCTGTCTTAAAAATGACATTTGCCAGTTTTCTTCATGGTTACTTTACTCAGTGATAGCCCTGTAACTATGACAGAATTAGCTATCTCTGGATTAGAAAAATATTTTTTTTGTTTTAAATTGACTTCCTTTACAGTTTCTTGTTTCCTGAAGACATGAACTACATTACATCAAGTCAGCCTCAATTCGGTCATAATGGAAATATGCAATATTAGCCCTCCAGCTGGTTTTCAAAATCAGATATCAGTAATAAATGAACAGAAGCATCAAGGTGCACACATGTAACCTCTGTGTCCACTCTTGGGTCTCACCATTACTTTCACAGGGTTAAAGATGTCCTCAGCTCCTGGGGACTGGTATGCCAGTTCAGAAACCCAGCCGAACTGCTCTCTCATCTTCTCCATCAGATATGTGGTGTCTTCCAAATGATACTGGGTCATTTGCACAACCTGGTCGTATTGTTGACTGGATCTACTGACCAGTCTAAGGGCCTCATTGAGTTCTCTGTGTAGTTCAGGCACATTAGGGCAGTCTGGCAAAGAAGAAATAACAGTAAAGGAAACACTTATGAAGCTTGGAGGTGGATGGCATGGCTTCAGTCCCAGAGAGCGCCTCATTTATGCTTGTGCCCATGTCAGTTCCACATAAAATCCAGTTTAACTGACTTAATTATGTGGTTTTATGTCACAGAAACTGGGCTGGAGATAGAACTTCTTTGTTATTTGCAGATGACATGATATTCTACATAGATGACCCCAAAAACTTCACTGTAGAACTGGTGGATTCAATAAGCAAATTCAGCAGCATAGCTGGATACAAAGTCAACACTCAAAAATCAATAGCCTTCCTGTACACGAATAATAAACTCACTGAGAGAGAAATCAAGGAAACAACACTTTTAACAATAGCACCCTAAAAAACGAAATACCTAGGAATCAATTTAACAAAGGATGTAAAAAGACCTCTACATTGAAAACTACGGTACTCTGAACAAGGAGATTGAAGAAGATACTAGAAAACGGAGAGATATCCTGTGCTGTTGCATAGGAAGAACCAATACAGTGAAAATGCCCATACTTCCAAAACTGTTACACAGATTCATTGCAATGTCAATCAAAATTCCAATAATTTATCTCACAGAATTAGAGAAAACAACCCTAAAATTCATCTGGAACTGTAAGAGACCTAGAATAGCAAAGGCAATCCTGGGCAACAAAGGCAAGATAGGGGGTATCACAATCCCTGACTTAAAATTATACTACAAAGCTACTGTGATAAAAACAGAATGGTACTGGCAAAAAGCAGATCTGAAGATCAGTGGAACAGATTAGAAGATGCAGAAACAACTCCAGACACACAAAGCCATCTTATCTTTGATGAAAGTGCTAAACACATTCACTGGAATAAAGATAGCCTCTTTAATGGTGCTGGAAAAACTGGCTCTGCACATGCCAAACATTAAAGTTGGAACCATCTTTCACCATGCACTAAATGAAATTTGGAATGGGTCAAAGATCTAAATATTAAAAAAGAAACAGTAAATCTGCTGGAAGATAGAGTAGTTATAGCTCTTGACACTGGTGTAGGCAAAGACTTTATGAACCCAACCCCAATGGCACAGGAACTATCACAAAGATTCAACAACTGGGATCTCATCTTATTAGAAAGCTTTTGCATAGCAAGAGAAATCACCAACAGAGTGAAGAGATAACCCACAACATGGGAGAAAATGTTCTCCAGTTGTTCCTCGGACAAAGGATTACTATTGAGAGCATACAAAGAACTAAAAAAAATCAGTCCTCCCAGATTTAAAGACCCAACTCAAAAATGGGCATCTGAGATGAATACACACTTCTCAGATGAAGAAATACAAACAGCAAATAAATATATGAAAAACTTCAGTATCACTGGTCATTTGAGATATGCAACCCTGAGACTCCACCTAATCCCTGAAAGAATGACTATTATTAAGAAATTAACCAATAACAATCCTGGAGGGCTGTGGGGAAAAAGGAACCCTTCTCCACTGTTGATAGGAGTGTAGACTGGTGCAACCACTCTGGAAATCAGTGTGGAAATTCCTCAAAAAAGTAGGATTGGAGGTTCCATTTGACCCAGGTATTCCCCTTCTGGGTATCGTCCCAGAAGAACTGACAACATCATACCACAGTAATATATGTGCACCCATGTTTGTAGCACCCATATTTGTAATAGCTAAATCTTGGAAACAACTTAAATGTCCATCAAATGAGGAATGGCTAAAAAAGATGTGGTATTTTTATACAACGGAGTACTACTCAGCCATAAAGAAGGATAAACTGGAGACTTTTATAGGTAAATGGATGCAACTTGAGACCATACTTATAAGTGAAATAAATCAAACATGCATTTGTAAATATCATATTGTCTTATTAGTGTGAGAAGCTGAAAGAAACGATACACATAAAAGATAGTTAAGATAGTGTTGTAGTCAGGGGTTGCAGGGAGAACAATTACAGTCACAGAATTTATATTATTTATGATGGTCACCCAGAGTTAAATTTAAGAAAGTGCAGGAAATCTGTCCATAACACCAAAAACCTAAAAAAATTCAGCAGAGGGCCTAGAGCCTACAGTAATGTCCTGCATGAGTCCCGCTGAAGACCTAGAGCCCATTACAATGCCTCCCGTGAGTCCAACTGGAGGCCTAGAGCCCATGACAAGGACTCATGCAAGTCTGTTTGATGGATCTGTGCTGGGAAGGCCCAAAGGCCAGAAGTGGAAGCTAGAAAGTCTATGCCAATGGGATGAAGGATCTGTGCTAATAGGTTGAGGGTTCTATAGGGTAGCCAAAAAGCAACGCTTAAAATAAGGACCAGGGCTCTCCCAAAAGTAAGTACCACAGCCATCCTCACTGACAATGAGGTCCCATGCTCCTTCAACAGTGAGAACAGTCGAGTACATGCCAGAAAGCCAGCGTGACAACTTCTGGAGATTAAATAGCACACATCTTCCCCTCTGGAGCCAGGAAGCGATGCTCAACGTAAGAACCAGAGCTCCTGCAAAGTGAACCGCAGCCACTCTCAACAACCATGACCTAAGTTCCTCTGATGATAATGGCTGAATTCATATTGGGGAAGCCAGCCTGATAACCTCCTCCAGGAGAACCAGTGGCTCCAAACAGCAACACGTAGGAGAACCCACAATGCCTCACTCTTCTCCACATCTCTATTTATCCTGGCAACTTTCCTCAGGTGGGCCATCCGCACTCAGGACCATACTGATTTAATTCAGCTGGTGTTAAGTTAACCATCAGTTTTTAATCCAAAAAAGATAGTTATGCTACTGATTTTTCTGAGCTCATTGAAGGTTTGTGCTAGTATTCAAACGATTAAATGCAGATGTCTTATACTCTGAGTAACTGATTTGAAGATAACAATGTGCAATGTGTATACCATTGTTACCCCTTAAATTACCATGTTTTGAAATTTTGTTTTGTTTTCTCTTTAAAATAAAGTAAATAAAAGAACTTCTTGTCATGTCTCACATGCCTGGCATCTGTATTAAGGGAAAAGAAATACTACCAAAGCAGAAGCCGTTATACCCCTTCCATATCACATCCCCTTTACACATCCTCAAAAGGAAACCACTGTTTTGAGTTTGGGTGTATATATCTAGAACTAGTAATTATATGAGAAAAAAGGAAAAGACCCCTTATGTTGAATCTACTTAAAATTGGGATCAAAAATATATGCGAAATAGTTTTTGAAAAAGGATTAGTGGTATTTGGGGAAATTTTTTTCTCAATTATGAAATTATAATTCTAGCTATGTGCTTAGTCTTGGAACACGAACTTATTGAGTATTAATTGAAAGGAAAATTATTGTTTGGTAAAATGAATGAGGGTCATTGCTAATAGCAATTCCCACCAGCTTGACTCTTGGGACATGCATATATTACCAGTGGTTCAAGCCACCTGGCAGTGAGCCATATGAGTTATGGCCCCATTGTGAATGTGTGAAAGGTACTTAAAAAGAGTGGATAAATTGTGATATGTCTACATAGACCAACATACAACAGTGAGTTAATGGACTAGTGCAACACATATACACATGGCTAAATCTCACAAACTAGAGTAAGTGAAAAGTTGGAAGGTAATATTTATATTGTTAAAAAATTACTCAGAACTTGCAAGTAAGGCACAAGAATAGCCATGTGTCCTTTCAGATCATACATTGTCTACAGTACCCACCCATAAATTTGTTTCTCTAGGGACATGGTATTTTGTTGGATTTACTATGTACTGTTGAGTAGGGCCAGACTCTATGAAAGTTAGACGTAAATTATGGATTGGCAAGTTGTAAGTGATTTTTGCCCAGCAGGTGTAAATTATCTTTGACTCATAGAAAAGATAACTGAAAAAGCCCAGTTTGTAATCAAAGCTTCTAAATGCAATACTTTTCAAAAGTTTTCCTACCAACCAGATTCTAGATGTCAGAATTTTCCAATACACATTCTAAGGTGGAATAGATGTATCTATGGAAAGAAAACTTGGCCCCGAAAAAATCTGAAGGAGTAGATGAGTCCATTTATATAATGGATGCTGCTTTCAAAAGAAGGGGTGTAGAAAATGAGCATGAGGCAAGATGAAGAGGAGAGAGGATGAAGTGTAAGAGGGAGCAAGGCAGCATCCTTCACCCTGTTCTGTAACCCAGCGAAACCATTCTCCCCTTAAGCGGTGCCAACCTCAGAATTCAGAAATGAGAGCCCAGGCTGGTGATGTTTCAACAAGGGTGAAGGGGAGTGTTATTGACCCCCAAGAAGGCTCGGTAACCACCCAAATACTGATTAGTTTAACAGACTATTAAACCTGGACGGTAATCTTACTCCTTTTGAGTTCCAAAACCTGAGGATGTTCAGAACCTTTGCACCTTGGGAGGACCTGTTTCAGTAACAGAATGTCAGTCTTAGAGCACAGTTACCTCGAGCAGTGTGACTGAGAGAGTTTCATTTTGTTTCTTTTTTTTTTTTTTAGGCTGTTGGGAGATAAAACCCAGGATTTTGCACATGATAGGTGTCTTAGTTCCTTTCCTTGTTGCTGTGACAAAATACCCAACACCTACCAGTTAAGGAAGGAAAGGCTTATTTTGTTTCACAATTTGTAGAAGTTTTAGTCCATAGTCATCTGGCTCCAAGGCAGGGGATCGTGCCAGCGGGGGTCACAGAGGAGAAGCAGCCCACAGCACAGCAGGCAGAAGGCGGCGGCAGCAAGGACTCCCTTTCCCTTTTATTCCATTCAGGCTACAAGCCTACTAGTTGGGGCCACCCACACCCAGGGTAGGCCTTCCGCTATCCACACCCAGAACTATGCTAAAACAATCAATGGGCTAATTTAGTTATCACACATCCCAGAGTGAGCCACCTCTGAAAAGTCCCACCGTGGGAGCCACAGAAGATTGCTTCAAAGGCTGGGGCGTCTGAGGACCAATAAGGACATGACCCCACTGTTTGGCGTAGGCACACATGATTTAGCATAGATAACTGTGCATGTGCTAGATGGTTGTGACAGTACACAAGAATGTAAATTTGACCACAGCTAATATATGAGCTGGAGAGTAAAGACGCTGCTTGCTGCATGCTTTCTCTGGGGACCTCACCCATAAAATACCCCTTCAGTCCGCGGACCCCAACGCCCACCTATGAACACATAGAGACTTTGAGGGGACATCTAGACACAAACTATAACAGTGGGCAAGTGCTCTGCCACTGAGCTGCATCCCCAGCCCAAGCAGGGTGATTGAACAAAAGTCCACCAGATGCAGGGGTGTATACCTATAATCCCAACCGTTGGGGAGGCTGAGGCAAGAGGCATGTGTGTTCCAGGCCAACCTGGACAACTTGTTGAGACACTGGCTTTTTGTGTGTTTTGTTTTGTTTTGTTTTCTGAGATACTGTTTTAAAGTAAAACAGACTTAAATAACAATAAATAAAAAGGGCTTGAGATGGGTTAAATCCCCAGCACCAGAAAAAAAAGTTAAGCAAATTTTAGAGATACCTAATAATTTATATTACACAGTGTACATATACATACATGTAAGTCTTAGGTTAAAAAAAAGTTTGGAAAATACAGAACGAAGTATGAAGTCATCTTTAATCTAAAAACCTAAAGTAACCTTCATTGGTATTATTGTGCATCTAAAGATGCTTTTATTTTTACTTTTTTATTTTTTTCGTAGCACCGGGGATTGAACTCACGACCTTGCGCTTGCCGGGCAGGTGCTTAGACCGCTGAGCTAGATCCCCAGCCCTGTTTTTGAGACAGGGTCTCACTATGCCGTTCAGGCTGGCCTTGAGCTCACTTTGTAGCCCAGGCTGGTCTCGAACTCACAACAATCCGCCTGTCTCAGTTTCCCGAGTGCTGGGATTACAGGCGTGAGCCACCACGCCTGGCGAGATGCTTTTAAAACCAGTATATATTTCAGATTACTTTGTTGAAGTCAGAACAATTGTGTTCACCCTTTTCTCTAAACAGGTAAGTGAAAGAGGGTTGGGAAAAGGAAGTGAATGGGAGGAGACAGGTGTTCCCACTGGCTCTGCTCATTGCTCTTCCTGCTGATGTAAATATCACTCCAGTGATCTTTGCATTGGGAGAAATTAAGGGTGCAAGAGCTATGATTTTGCAGCTAATAAATTATAATCTGCTCTCTCCTGAACTGTCTTTGTAGAATAATTTTTTTAGTGTGGGCTTGGTGGCGCATACCTGCAATCCCAGGACTAAAGAGGCTGAGACAGGAGGATTGCCACAAATTCAAGGCTAGTCTGGACTACACAGTGAGTAGCTTGAGCTACACAGTGAGACTCTGTCTCAAAAAAAACAAAAAAGCGCTGGGGATCCAGCTCAGTGGCCTAAGTGCCTGCCTGGCAAGCACGAGGTCACGAATTCAATCCCCAGTGCCACAAAAAAAAAGGGGGGGTGTAATTTTGGTAGAACTCAGAGATGATCTTGAGTCTTATTAATTTATTTACTTTTCTGTTTTTTGTTTGTTTGTTTGTTTTGAGACAGGGTCTCGCTATGTAGTTCACACTAGCCTTTAACTCACTATGTAGTCCAGGCTGGCCTTGAACTCATCAATCTCCTGCCTTAGCCTCCCAAGTGCTGGGATTACAGGCATGCACTGCCATGCAACACCCAGTTTGAGTCCTTTATTGAAAGATTACTCAGTTTAGTTTTAGACAGCAAAACTGACTTGCTGAAAGTCAAGCTCCTGTGGTGGAATAACTTACCAAGATATAAATCCTGTTCTTACTGTATCGCCCAACCTCCTTGTCCAAACTCTTAGCTATACTTTGAAAATGTCCTTCCTTAAGGTTTTAGTGAGATAAAATGCAAAAGCATAGGAATCAAAAATTTGTTTTTTGTAAGGAAATTGGCATTCTAGACGTGTAGTTTGGGAGGAGTGATTTTAACTTAGTAGGAGGACAGAGAGAGAGAAGAGTGGGGAGAGAGAGGCGAAGAAATAAAGATTTCATACCTGGGGAAGGGCATAGTTGGCCAGCTCTGGGAGAAAAAAAACTACCTAGAGCCAGTGAGGAGGAGCCACTTTCCCTATTTAAATACTAATCAGGTAATTAACTCACCAACTGGGAAGGGCTAATGTTACTTTCCAAGAAATATCTCACTCGGCTAAAAATTGATTTATTCAAGGGAAGGCTTTCTTTTATTGGTGGGTTTTCTTCTTCATTTGCAATAAGAAGGAAAGAATTGCCCTCACTTGTTCATTGCTTTTTTGTCTTGCTCACGTTAGTGTTTTTGTCGTCTTTAATCATAAAATATTTTTCACAGAAACAATAAAGAGTGAAAGAAAGCGATAGGAGGAGTTGACACGTGTGATGGTTGAACTGTACGTCAGTTTGATTGTGTTGCATGCGCCGTGGAGGTGTGACCTCGGGTACTGCCTCTGGCCCCTGGCTCCTTCCTCTCTGATACCATTCACCTGCTCTTCTTCCTGTCCACCATGAGCAAATATCCTTGCTCAAGCATGTCCGTCTGCCATAACGTTCTTGCCTTGGAGTAAGCTGGCCATGAACTGAAACTTCTGAAAGTGAGCCAAATAAGCCTCTCCTCCCTTAAGTTACAGGTGTCAGGTGATGTATCCCAGCACTGAGAAAGCTGACTACTACAACTTACTTTGAATTTACTACAGTTTATAAAGCTTCAGTGAGCACCCTCAGATAGAAGTGAGAATACAAGAAGTACCTAAAGGAAAGCAAGCGAGCCCCAGAGAAAGATTTCGATCTCTGAAGAAATATTTCCTCAGGAACTATGAGAAAATAACCTTACCTTCAGATAGGTAATCCTGGCATTTCTGGCATCTGTTGCGAAAATTGAAGCATTCCGACAAATTCTGGCCACGTTCCCCATACAAGGCTCTGTCCTGCTCAGATATCTTTGAAATCGGGCCTCCCTGGTTGGAGTCTGCAGGGAATGTAGCATTTACACATTAGTGTCATTAGAATTTGCACTCTCAAGAAGAGCCAAGTAAAAAAAAATGAAGAGCCAGGAGTGGTGGCGCATGCCTGTAATACCAGCACTTGGAAGGCCTAGGCAAGAGGATCGTCGTGAGTTCAAAGACAGCTGTACTACTTAGTGAGTTCAAGGCTAGTCTGAACTACATGATGAGATCCTGTCTCAACAAATAAAACAAAACAAAATAAGGAAGTAGAGATAGTCATTGATTTTTATTACCAATGCTTTTGAAATGTTTTTTTCCTGTGCTTACATAGAGGTTTGCATGTTAGTGCAGTCATTTGGTAGGACAATTTGACATCATTAAAAAGAACTGCACATACCTTGAAACCAAGAATGTGATTATTAGAAATTTATAATGGTGCACACACAAACATTTGCACATGCACATTAATGGATGTGATTTTACTTTCTTGAAAGAATCATGAGGAATTAACAGTATCTTTTGAAAGAAGGACTTAAGGTGAGGAAGGCCAGTTTTGATTTGTTTCGTTGTACATTTAGATTATTTTAAATTTAGTGTGTCTTATTCTTCTCATCTTGTCATTATCATTTCTATTCCAATAGGGTTAGGTAATTAGATGATTGTAAGGCACATTTTTCTTTGGACTTTTATCTTAAAAACAACAACAAAGAAAACCCTGTAGAGCCAGGTCTGTAGCTCAACAGTACAGCACCTGCCTAGCATGCATGAGACCCTGGGTTTGATCTTCAGCACTGCAAAAACAAAGCACCCTTTAATAATTATTTAAAATTTTTGAAATTATAATTGAGAAGTACATGAGACTATTGAAGATACTGGATCTATCTTAAACTGAATGGTTGGCATTTATTTTATTACAGTCCTATTCTTATTTGCATTATATGTACATATATAGTTAGGAATAATGTGTTTAAGATTTGGAAAATAAGGGCTGGGGATCTAGCTCAGCGGTCTAAGCGCCTGCCCGGCAAGCGCAAGGTCGTGAGTTCAATCCCCAGTGCAGCAAAAAAACAAAAAAAAGATTTGGAAAATAAAGCAGATAAAATTTTGAGAAATCATTTTTATAGGAGAATTAAGAATGTATATAAAATCAACAGAAGAAAAATAAATATTAAAATATTTCAGTATGAGCTAGTTTTTCTTCTTTGTTTGGTTTTGTTTTGTTTTTTGAAATAGGATCTCACTATATAGTCCAGGCT
>RJWT010033342.1:0-13937 GCA_004365215.1 Cuniculus paca
CTCAAGGGTTCCTGTGCATCTATTTTCCCTTTGCTATGCACTGTCCCCCGTTTTCATTTTCTTCTGCCACCCATACCAACTCTGCCCAGCCCGACACCCAGCTCGGTGTCAGGTGGTACCTTGCTTATGTCACCACCAGCCAATTGGAAGGCTGGAAAGAAATCGTGCGTGACTTGTTCTGTCTGGTGCCTGTGCAGTAAAAGCCATAGGCTGGGGGCTTCCCAGAGGAGGACAGTGGCATTTTGCAGAAGCCCTGACTTTCCTTCCAGCAGCCTCTGACTGGCTCCTTTCATTAAAAAGAGAGCTGGCCTTTCCCTCCTCCTGGCCCTGGAAAGCTGTGTGCACAGGCAGCTGCTTTCGTGCACGCAGTGCACGGATCACACAATAAAACATAGCCTTTTGGTCTCCTTTCTCCAAGTATTGATCGCTGTTCTGAATTTTTCAGTCCTGCTTTTTCCTGCAATGATTCATTTTTAAAAGAGGAGGCAGGTTGTTCCTCCTCCAGGTTCTTTTCCTTTCCTTTGCCATTTTTCATTTTAACCTTCCTATGAAGAAGAGTAAAGCAATCATAGGGTTCTAGAATATTAGAAAAATAACCCAAATTTAGCCAGCACATACTTGTAATCTCAGCACTTGGGGGGCTGAGGCAGGGGGATTGCTGTAAGTTCGAGACCAACCTGGGCTACATAGTGAGTTCAAGGCCAGCCTGAACGGCATAGTGAGACTCTGTCTCAAAAAGATGAAAAAAAAGAAAGAAAGAAAGAAAGAAAGAAAGAAAGAAAGAAAGAAAGAAAGAAAGAAAGTCAAAGAACCCAGATTTATATTTCTCTAACTTCAGGATACATATGTAGAAGAGGAGGGATCTGTGATCTTGTATCAGAGGGAAGTTTTTAAAATATAAATTAAACATAGAACATCTTTCTGGAGCATTATCTCACTTAAAGATTTGGCAGAGAATATTTTTATATTAAAAGAAACTAAAATTTATAATGGAGTTAATTGCAAGATTCACATGATTTTTTTTTTTTAGGTTAAAAACCAAGACTTTCAATTCAAGGACTTCAGGTAGAGGGAGGACAGGGTAAGCTGGCCCCCATACCAAGGATTGACCTCACCAGTTTCCTGAATGATTATAACCAGCTCCTAACTCTGACTGAAGAATGAGAGTTTCTTCTTTGGAGCAACAGAAAAGCCCAGGTCAAAGACCATTCTTAATAAGCATACCTTCAAATAAAAGATATCTAATCTGTCATTTTTGCCACACTGCTTATGAGGAATGGACAGGTAAGCATAGCCTGAGGCTCGGGTAGGGCGGATGGGCATCCAATTTCATTTTTGCCTCCTTGTAGTCTTTCTCGCCATACTCTTCAAACCTGGGAAGTTAAAGCCTACGTTTCCCAGGATTCTTTGTAGCTAGGGTATAAGAGAAAACAAATCTGGCTCTACCTTTAAGAAGCGTTTGACACCGGGGTGAAGGCCCTTTTCCTGATGCTTTGGGCTGGTTTTCTGCTGGCAGGCAGGATGGGGAAGTTTCCTCCACCAGCCTTCCCAGGGGCAGTCCCCAGCTTTGTAGGAAGCAAGTCACGATTGAGGAAGAGTGAGTTGGAGGAGCTTCCCTATCCTTGGATTTTATCAAGGGGTTCTTGAATTCAATCCTGCCTGTGGCATGGTGCCCTTACTTAGAAATAGGGTTGTTGCCGATATGCTCAGGTAGGATGAGGTCACCCTGGAGTAGGGTGGGACAAAATGACCGATGTCCTTGTAAAGAGAATGCTGTGTGAGGACTGGAGCGGCGCTGTCACCACCAAGGAAGTTCCAGGAGCAGGGAGAGTGGCCCGGTGTAGATCCTTTTCTAGCTCCTTCAGAGGGAGCTTGGTCCTGATGATATTTTAGTCTCCAACTTCCTGTTCCCAGAACTGGGAAGCAATACATTTCTGTTGCTTAAACCACTCATTTGTGTTCCTTTGTTATGGCGACAGTAGCAAACTATGACAAAAACAAAGGGAAATCAATAGGGGAGGGTGGCCCCAGAATGACAGCTAGGCAAACAGCCTAGCGAACAGGAAACAGGAAGAGGGTCCAGAAATGGCCTCTTCAGGAAGAGAACCCAGCTCAGCGATTTTTTTTTTCTATTTTCTCAAGTAGAAAAAAAATATGGGGAGAAGATTAAAAATTCTGTTGGAGAGTGCAGAAAGAATGAATGATAGGTATGCAGAAAACTAAGCAACCAGCACCCAAATAAAAAACAAGAGACAGTTGTTAACTGTAGGATAGACATCAAAAGGAAATGCATCCAAAGGAAATATATGGCGTGGCGGTAACCAGTAGCTACCCAATCGCAACAGTGTGTATTGATTTAACCAGAAATTAGGATGGGAAAGAGGAAAGGAGGCAGCAAATGAGAGGCAAGTTATTTTGTCCCATAATAAAAATCAATAGATAATATAAAAATCAATAATAGCAAGAAATACAGCAAAGGCATATTATTTAAGGTAAATACTGAAGGAACAACTAAAAGAGTGTTTTAAAACGGCCACTCTAGCAGGGCTTGGGAATGGAAAGAATTAGGGTCAGGGACCTACTCTTTTTAAAATGCCTTTTAACTCTTTTTAATTTTTTAGTGCATGTATGTCTTATTTTGGGGGAAAAGGCACACTTTAAAAATAAAGTCCTCCATTTCTTTTACCCTTACCCAGAGTGGAGATATGAAATGATTGACTGAGCCCTACTTATCACTCCTACGTCCTTTGGGGTAGCTGTCAGACCTGACAGCCTTCTCCTTAGTGTAACTGCTTTAGTTATTTCTCTTGCACCTCCGATATTTCCCCATCCATTTAATCACCTCAGTCATTTTTTTCTGCACTCCCTCCAGCTTTTCTTCTTCCTTTTAAAGCAATGAAGCTGAAAACCCCATAAGGTCTGCTCCATGAGGCACTGAGGAACATTGGCTTCCTGGCGAGATGCCATTCACCTGATGCTGCTCGTGGACGCCAAGTGGTTCTGCCTCCTGGGGATCTAGCCTGGCCGACGCTCCTACAAAGGCCAGCCCCATGCCTAAATAAGTGAGTGTCGATCTTGAACCTGGGTCCAAGCATCCCCACTGCGCTTCTCTGCTTTCTGTGCCTCATTCAACTTAGTCCACTTCATTATGACCCATGAATAATTTACATTACTAAAATTCTATCATTTAGGCTACGGATAAAAATGGCAACCTGTAGGCATTATCTATCAACTATCATCTATTTATCTATCTATCTATCTATCTATCTGTCTGTCTGTCTATCCATCTATCTACTCTTGAGGAAGTGGCAGTATTCGGGGAACAACCTACTTGCAACTCTGTGCACACGCAGTCTCAGTTTGGAATAGATAAAAGTGGATTCTGGCAATCTAGTGGACTAAAGACCATATTGCTGAGGGTGTGCTTCTTGTCTGTTTGCAACAGAAGGACTGGGTTGGGGTTAGAGTCCCTTGTCCCAGAGTCCTAACAGTGCTGCTCCTATGCCTAACCATGCATTCATTCATTCATTCATTCATTCACTCATTCAATAAACATTTATTAAGTGCCAACAGGGTATGAATTCAAGAGGCACAAAGGAAATATTTGTGAAATAGAATTGTGTGATGACAAACACCAACCTATTGTAACGATAGAGCAAAGAAGAGGAGTGGGTAGCAGGAACTGGAACCCCCACCATCCTGCATAAGAACTCTGGGGTAGATGACCCCTGGCCTGAACCACAGCAAGTGGCTTGTCACTGAGCCCATCACGTGAGGCAGAAGCAAATGCTTGCTGAGGTCTCAGGTCGATTACATCTATTGCTTCCACCTTATCTACATAACCTGTCACTCTATCATAGGAGGAAATTAAATTGCTCCAACTTGATTTACTCCTTACATGGCTATGTCCATAAGCTCCCCAGGCCTTGCCCCCTTCTGGCTGACTGCACATTGATTGCCTGATGATTTGTTCTAGCATCTTCCCTGGAAGCCAAGTTAAGCTTATCAGGTTACAAGGAAAGTGGTCATCTTTTTCTGCTTCCTAAAAGATGGACATTGTGCAGCTCTTTGTGCAGCTTCTGAGGTAACGCCCCTCCCCTGTGAATGCTCAGAATAATTGCTGGTTCCTCCCCAGTGGCCCTTGCCAATTCCCTTCGTCCATTCAACTGACTGTTGTGAGTCCCTGTGGATTTAGCTTCAGGCAGCTTTTCGCAACGGATGCTCTGTCTATTTTAAGTCTACCGGCCCTGGCCATGTCACATGGGGTAGGTAGGAAAGGGACTTCATACCTAACTAATAAGCCCAAAGGTTAAACATAAAGGAAAGCACAAAGAAGAAATGTTCTGTGCTCGTCGGCCATGGGTAGGGCTGAAAGGGAAACAGAAATCTGGAGAATTATTGAGAACTGGTTCCCTGTGAGACAAAATGTCTCCTTGTGGTTGCTTTCTGAGTGCAACGCCAGACCTTCTATCAAAATGTAACATCTTTTAGTAAAGACAGAAGTAAAAATACACATTAAAACTGCTGCTATTTTGAATTCTTCTGTTACCTGCTTGGCCCCTTTGTCCCTTGGGAATGCCATTTTCCTGGTTTTTCTTCTGTGTAATGTAAATGAAGAATACTTCTGGTAACATTTCATCAGGCCTGTCTGCCCTCTCTGCCCTGTGCATGCATGATCCGGCCACTTCTTCTTCCTCTAATGATTTGTTCTTTTCTCCCCTCTCCCTTTCTCCCTACTCTACCTGCTTTCACCTCTAATTTTTGTAGGCTCCTAACTGCCTACCATCACCATCCAGCAGCCCTTCCTGTCTTTTCTGTGTTTGTGTTTTTCTTGAAACTCCTGAGCTGATTACTTAAAGGGCACTTATTTTTTGTTCTCACATTTCTTTACCTAGCTGAATTTCTCCCTCTATTAAGTAATAAGAAATTTGTTAGATCTCCTTCAGTTTATAGAAATCTGTACCTAAAGTTCCTTTGGGTCTGTTTGTCATCACCAACTTCTACTTAAGATCATAGGTTTGTGTTCAACTTTCAATCTTTACTTCTCCCCTTCCAATAAAATAACAGCATAAACCAGCATGAGACAGACTAAGTTTACTATACCATTCAAATTTGGCAACTCTTGTCCTGATTTATGCTGCACATGGTTTAGTATAGAAGATATGTTCTCTTCCAACACACACATGCATGTGCCACTACCACCACCACCAAGATCTCAAACTTGCATTTCTTTGAAGATTTCATTGCCCATGTTGGCCATAGATCTGTAGACTATCAGGATGCTTTTCATTTACTGAAGGAAAGGGTTGAATGCTTTTTCTTTGAAGGAACCATGAAACTCCAGACTCAACCAAAATCTCCTTCCAGCTTTGTTTATTTCCTGTATTCTCCCCTCTCTTTACATTCCCTCATTTCTCCCTAAACTTCTTTCCGGGCAGATGAAACCACACATGAAATCTGAGGCATGTTAAAACACTTGATTTTGTCTCATTGCTCTCTGCCTTCAGGAATGTGTCCTGTCCCACTGCCTGGACTTCCTCAGTTAATGCCACCCTCTGGTGAAACAGCTGGTCCTCAGAAGACAATGGATCATATTAAACTCATGTGGGCTACTATCACACCCCAGCCTATCAACTTGAAACAATTTATGGGGACACTGAAGAATAGAGACATGGAGCACTACATTTTGATGACCCAAGAGGAAGACTGTCATCTTCTATGCCATCTGGGGAGATGAGATCAGGGTGGGAAGAGCCATCAGGTGACCAGTTAATTGCCCTTGAATTTCTGAAATAGAAGCAGAATGAGAAATCAAAAAGGATATGGGCATGGACAAGATCTGTCAGTGACATTTAGCTGGAGGGCAATCCTTTGTTTCTCCATAAAAATACTGAAGAAAAACTGGGAAGGTCTGCCCGGTGATTTGACCCAAGCCGTACTGTTTAGTTTGAGTGGATCCCTTCCAAAACTCAGGTGTTGCCAATGTGATTGTATTGAGGGGTAGTTTTAGAGGTAATGAGGCCAGAAGAGCTCCCTCCTCCTGAATAGTATTAAAACTTGTATAAAGAGGCTCCACACAGCATTTGATAAGCTTGCTCTTCTACCTTCTGCCAGGTGAGGTACGGTGTCCCTCTATCCAGAGGAATCAGCAATAAGCTGCCATCTTGGAAGCAGAGAGCAGCCCTCACTAGACAACCTTACCTACCAACATCTTGATCTTGGACTCTCAGTTTCCAGAAGCATGAAATAAATTTCAATTCTCTGTAAATATCTAGTTTATAGTATTTTGTTATAGCATCACAAATAGGTGAAGACACATACGAACATAGGGTACAGGGTACACATCTTCCTGTAATGGCCTTTGGTTCAGTTTTAATTATTGAAGGGATGAGGTGCCTTGCTCCTGACTGGGAAGTTGGAGAGCCCTTCCAGAAGGTACTGATTTGGGGAAAATCTGTTCTTTCACTTGGCTGGAATTGTCCTCTGCTTGTTTCCAGTGAATTTCTCCTGTCAGTAACTACTCCCTAAAGCAGTGGGATTTTCAGTGGCACTCCTCAGACTGAGTAGCCTGCAAGGGTAAATTAATGTAAAGATTAATTCTCTTCTCCTTTTTTCCTCCCAATCCCCTCACCCCATCCAACTCAAGCCTTCTGGTTGACTCAGTGGTTCTCAGACTTGGCTAAACATTGTAATTGCTGGGGTTGTGGGGGGTGCTTTTAAAATCTAACCCTGAACCAATTCAGTCAGAGCCCTGCAATAAGATTCAGCAACAAATGTGGTGGCTGCAGTGTGCAGTTCAGTTTGAGAACTGCTCAGTCCACTGACGCATGCTTTCACCCCAACTCAAGTGGAGCCAAGATACCTGTTGTTTCCTTCTTCCCCTCATTCTAGTGTGTTTCTTCTGTCTCTTCTTTCTACTGATGGTCAGACTTTCTGTATTCATATCACACTTTTGAACCCCGAGATTTTTAGAAACATATTTGAAGTGATGCACAGATGCAACACTGAGGAGCTAGCAGTTAGTACAATGTAATTGGCACCAACCTATTTTATAGGTAACCTGTAAGTTCCCCTAGAAGCTGATGCTTTAACATTTTACTGACTGATCTAATGTTTTCTATTGGATCAGGCCTTGGCCTTATGGAAGCTCTCTTGTACACACTCAAGACAGAGTTCTTACTTGCTCCAGTGAACACTTTCTTTGGCATCAGCCTGACATTATGGTGTTCTTTTATGGGTAAAACTCTTCTACCCAAAGTGTAGAAAAATATTTATTGACACCAATTTGTGATATATTTCTGGGCTAATAAAGCATTTTAAAACTATATGTGTGCGTGTGTGTGTGTGTGCAATAAAGGTGACAAAGGATATGCACCTAGCTAAGATACTCATGATAAAATTGTGTATGAAATATAGCATATCCACACTTTCCAATTTTCTACCAAAAGTACAAATTGCTGGTAGACAGTCTTTAAGATGGCCCCCAATCATGTTTACTTCTTGCTATTCATGCCCTGGTGCCATATCCCCTCCTCTTGAGTGTGGGCTGGATTTAGTGACGTAGTTCTAGAGTGCAGTAGAGTTAATGGAAAGCCATTTCTGAAATTAGGATGTTAAAAAGACTGAGCATTCTCTCTCGCTTCTCACCCCAAAAGTCCATGAGGAACTGAATGTTGCCAAGAACAACACAAATGACCTTGGAAGTGGTTCCTCCGGTGAGATTTGGGTGAGACCATGGCCCCAGCCGAAATCTTGGCTGCTGTCTTGACAGACCTTGAGCCAGAGGCATCCAGCTAAGTCACGCCTGATCTGATCCCCAGAAACTGGATGGTAATCATTGTTCGCTGTTTCAAACTTCTTACTTTGGGTTTCATTTGCTACTCAGTGGTAGAAGCTATCCACATCTGGAATGATAGTTTAGAAATCACTTTTTAAAATCTTAGAGACATATTTGCTAATAAATTTAACATTAACTCCTTGACTTTCCTTTCCCTTGCCCAGTTCTTTCCTCTCAGCATTTCCCAGACTACTGAATCCAAACACCGGGGCTCTGTGTTTGATTACCCACTGAATCCCCTGCCTCTCTAGGCCTCAGTTTCCTCCTTTTATGAAGACTGGGTACAGTGTAACCACCAAAGCCTTACACAGCCCCTATGCACATTTATTTCCCCAGCTCTGCAGAAGGACAGCTGTCTGCCCTTCTCAAGGATGAACTCTTTATGTGTCTTCCTGCATTTATTCTAGTTTTCTTTCTCATCACTTTAGGTATAAAGGCTCTAAGACTATGGCATTCATGTTCTGGAGACAGTAAATAAAACTTACCTGAAGCAGCCGCAAGAAAGAAAACGACAAGGAATTTAGTAGCCAGGGCCAGAGTTGGCATTAGATTCAGGGAGCTCCTCAGTCACTAGTCCATTCTTTCAGCCACTGCAAAAATAAAAATGAGAACTTTTGAAAACACAGATGCAATCAAATTACCATACTCTGTATACAGTCCCTCCTCAAAAGTTCTGGATCTGAAGAATTCTGTGGCCTCCTCAAGGCACTAATAGAAAGAAACAGAGGCATAGTGGATCAGGAGACAGGATCCATCAATATGCTCTATGCAAGAAACACATTTAGCTAGAAAGAAAATTCATAGTCTGAAAGTCAAAGGAGAGAGAACAATGCCCTATGTGACAGGGAGACAGAAAAAAAAAGAGGGGTAGCCTGCCCAGTAATGGCAGAATGAATAAGAAAGACATGGTATTTCATGGGGTGGAAACCTACTCAGCTATAAAGGAAGATAACCTCAAGGCTCTTGTAGGTAGAGAGAGGCAACTGGTAATAGTGCTCATGGATGTAATGGTTCAGTCACAAGGTGAATTTTGTGTTGTCTCCATAGCATAACAAACTAAAGGTGTTAGTGGGATCCAAAATGCACAATACATATTTGGAAAGTCAAAGGGGAGGAATTATCTAAAAAGGGAAGGAGATGACCACTATTAATCTATTATCATGATTTGAAATTCAGATTGTATTCATTGTTCTGATTAGTTTCATTTCATTCCAATTTGTTTGATTTTATTACACTTGATGGCATGGACAGCTATTTTAAAGATAACAAAATATATAATTGCAGCCATCAAGGATGTCCAATTATGTTGTTTAGAAACCCTGTATGGCTTTCATTGTTTGTTTTGATTGATTTTACTCTATTCTGTGAGGCTTGATTGTAATATGTCTGAAGGTGTAGGCAACTATTCTGAAGATAACAAATACTATGGTAGCCGATGCTGTTTTGCTAGTATCTTGAAATTCTATATTGCTTACATTGTTCTGCTTTTTTTGTTTTGTTTCTACTGTTTTATTTTGTTTGATTTTACTTATCCCTGATGGTATGGGCAGGTATATTGCAGATAACAAGAGGCATTATGGTAGCCTTATCAATTGCTTTTTACCCTGTTTAAAAGTCATGTACCATGTTCATTGCTTTGTTTTGATTGACTTTACTCTGTTTTGTTATGTTTGGTTGTATTCTTTTCAAAATAAAAAAAAAAAGAATTCCGTGGCCTCTGGGTGAATGATTGCCCCATTGAGGAGAATCCCAGGTGAGCTTCTATGCCTCTCCAAACATACATTTTTTTTTTGTCTTTTAAGGCCTTTGCCAGCCCGCTAGGTGTAGCAAGAAATCACAATGTTTCTCCAGGTTCCTGAAAAGGAACTCTGAGGGGAAGAGATCAAATGAGTACCTCCCACTTCCCTTCTGTGACCCTGGAAAAGCAATCTGGTCCCTGCTAAAGCAGAGAACTCTCTTCATCTCCTGGAGATCCAGAAGTGACCTGCTTTTCTCTCTATTGTGGCTCATGGCATAAGCCAAAGGCGATCTCACTACAAGCCTAACACGGTGTATTGTGAAGCTTACTACTAAATGTTCACCAGGGTCAAAATCAAAGAAACTTGAGGCATCATAGGATTATGATCCTAGCAGCAAACAGATCCCAGGCTAGGCCCATTCTTTGCGGGAGCTTCCCACTTATAGTCTAAGGCTGAAGTTTAATAAATGCTGCAGAAGCCATTGGTTAGTTTTCAGCTCTTCTTGTGACAACAGTCCTTTATCTCATGGTGAGATCCTCACCTTCCTGGGAAGTTGCAATGGCAGTAATAGAACAACAATAATAGCAGCTGAGCACTACTTGTATGGTCTCTTACTTAATTTAAATCTGTGAATCGGCATTATTAAATCTGTGTAAGAGACAAGGAGACTGAAGGGTAACAATATCAGGTCATCTCCAAGGACAAGGCAATAAATGGCCACCTGGGTTCAAGCACAGGTCTGTGTGGCCCCAAGGCTGTGTCTCTTATAGGGTGCTCTGGACTACGTGGTTACAGACCCACAGATGCCCTGCACCAGCTTTATTCTCTACTTCAGCTGCAGAAGAAGGATGGCCAAAGTTAGCGGTTCCCAGCTTGACCAAGCACAAGATTCTACAGGAATCCCAAACTCCCTCTTTCCACAGGGCTCTCAGATTTGGGGGTCTGGAATGAGACACAGTTCTGAATTTTTAAACAAGGGTTCTTGCTGATTCTAATGCAGACAAATCACACACCAATGTCTTGGAAACACCAGACTGAAGGGCCTTGAAATTCCCTTCCATTACTAAGCAGGAGGACACTTGGGGAACTGCCTACTCACCTGCTCCCTCTCTGCACGCGTTCTGTCAGCTGTCCTCTTCCTGGGTCTGCTACCATCACCACTTTGTCCCATTCCCTCCTGGCCAGACTGGGAACTCACACCTGACACAGTGAGCCAACGTGGCCTGGCCCACTGGTCTGCCTCTGCTCAGGCTGTCATTCTCAGTAAATTTTCTTGCTTCTATTGTCTCATCCTCCAGACAGTATTTTTTAAAATAGGCAATGCGTATACATTACAAAGCTGAAAAATTACAAAAGGGTATACCGAGAAATATTTTCATCCCATCTATTACCCAACTACCGAGGTTTCACCCCCAAGGGGACCCCACATATATTTTACAAAAAGATATACAAATGGTACCTCACTTGATTATTTTGAGAAAAATGTGTTTTGAAAATTGTTCCAGTCAGGTGTGGTGGTGCACACCTGTAATCCCAGCACTTGGGAGGCTGAGGGAGGAGGATCGTTGCGAGTTCGAGACCATCCTGGGTTACAAAGTGAACTCAAGGCGAGCTTGAACTGCATAGCAAGACCCTGACTCAAAAAGACCAAAAAATTAAAAAATTTTAAAAAAAGAAAATTGTTCCAGATACCATGCATAGAATGGTCCAGAGCTTAATTCATTGCAGGAACACTTTTTTGTCATACTTTTGTTTTAATCATCCCCGTATTGATGGCTATTTCCAGCTTTGGATATTACCAAAAACATTCTCATATGTGTGTCCATGTATGAGAATACATGTGAAATAAAAGTCATAGAAATGGAATTGGAAGTCAAATGGTATATTGTGCTTCTTGATGCTGACATCCTGTCCTCTCTGAGTCAAGTTTCTTATCTCTGGTATCCTGGAAAACAGAACTCAGGTCTCTGCTCATTTGCATCTCAAGTCTCTAACCCGGGTCCTTGATTTCCTGAGGCTGGAGACAACAGGGATAGGTCGATGGGTCTGGCCAGTCCACTCACCTTCAACCTACTGAGCTCCCTGCAGACCCCATCTCAGCCTCTCAGACTAAGGCTTCCACATATGAGGAGTTTGCAGAGATTTCCTCTCTGAACAGACTGTTCTCTTAGAGAACCCTCCCTGCCTAGGTTTCAAGTTCTTGAGCACCCTTTGTGACGCTAACTGGCTTCCTCTAGGGTTAACCCCATCCATCTGGGCGCTCTTCTTTTTTTCACTTTCAGCCAATCCCAATTCTTCATGTCTCTGAGCTGGCCCACAATACTGAAGCTTAGGACCTAGCACAATTCACATGCTGTGGATCATCTCCAGATATAACCATAATGTAGGTGACATTTGTCTTAGGGTCCTTCTACCCATTTGCTCTGGAGCACTGCATGCCCTCAAAATGCTCTATAGCTTCCCAGAGTTTCCTCTGGGCACTCTGCCTGGATTATCCTTCTGTATTTAACAGTATTCTATGTCCCAGATTTCTTTCACTCCCTCCATCTGTCTCCTCTTCCATCTCCTTAGAGGCCTATTATGATTATCTGCATCGCAGATGATGTCATGAGCATGACTGTGCTTCCAGAGACATTTTCATCTTGGTAGGGAACTTCCAGAAACACCTTCTTTGAAAGAATGGTATTGCAGATTTGGAAGTTCCCACATCAAGGCAGGGCATGGGTGAGATATTATAGGGAAGGGCAGGTCTGGAAGGTAACACTTCATGGCAGAAAGAAAACAACACAAAGCATACATGAAGAAAATGGTAGTTCCAAGCTCCTACTTTTACTATGTGATAACAACAGACCCTCACTTTTTAAAACCCAAGGTTCCTCATAACACATTCTCCATAGTGGTGTTGAGGATAACAAAGATAATTGACGAGAAATTACTTTGCAACCAAGAAAAACTCGCTCAGATACAAAGTACTGTTATTCTTCCACCAGTATCCCACAAAGCCCTGAGCTTTGACCTACCAAGAATAGCAGGCCCTTGCATGGCAACTACTTAGCAAGAAAGAGAAAGGACGAAATTGTTCTGTCTTGTCTCCACCCCATTCTCTGGAAAATTCTAATATTTAACAACCAGTAAAGCTCATGTTAAAACTTTTGTACCATCAGAATCAACTGTAATTTGTTCATCTTGTCTCACACCTGAATTTCAATTTCTTAGATTTGTACAGTAACAACTTCTTTTCTTCTAACAGATGAATATTCAATTTGAATTTATTTTCATGGGTGCAAGACGTTTCTTGTCCTTCCTACATCTAATCATAATTTGGGGGTGGGTGTGGGGAAAGTTCCTTGTGTCTGTTATTCAAAGTATGTCTTTCTGTGTATTCCATGTGCTGTTGCTCCTGAGGGTTATGACAAGTCTGTCGGAACAGCTTAAAAGAATGCTGACAGCTTTCCTCCTCAAAATTGTGGTGGAATTACCAGAGTAATTTAGGGTACTTCTTTTCTGTATTACACAACTTGGATATCTTAGGTACAGATGCCTCTCTCTCTTTCTCTCTCTCTCTCGGAGGGGCTTGAGACATGATCTTGACATGTAGTTAAGGGAGACCCTTAACTCACTGTGTAGCCCAGGCTGGCCTCTAATTCCTGACTAACCCTCCTGAGTGCAGGAATTACAGATGTGTGCCACCATGCCCAGACAGATGCCGTCTTCATTTTTCTGCACTGCTCTGATTTTGTACTGACCCACCTGAGTGAATTACAGCTGTCTGAGGTCATTGCATCCTGGATGGCCTGTGTATCCAGGAAGCAGGGATCCTCAAAATAAGTACTTGGTCCCAAACTAGAATAATATTAAATGAAAAGAAAAATGAACATTGTACTTCTTTCTTTCTACAACAGCTTTGGAGACATCTTTGGCTTTTCTTCTTTCCAGATCAAATCAAAAGAAAATCAAGCTCTAAATTCCAAAAGTTCATCCCTATTCTAACTTGTTCCCTATAACGAACCCATGAAAAAAAAAAGCATTTTGGGCAAACTATAATCCTGAGAAGTGAAGACATTTTCCCCAAAGCCTCATAGTTAGGAGGTAGCTTGACCAAGATCCAGAACTAAAGCATCAAGACATTTCATCATTGCAACCAAGGGAAACACGAGCTCATGTGTGGGGGAAGGGAAAGACTCACCATGCCATGGGAAAGCTGTGCGATTATTCCCCATCTATAGAGTTGTGCAACTGAATGGCCAATAGAATGAGTGTGTGACAAAATTTATTTTTACTAAGTGAAGGAATTTATAATATCAAAATCACAATAGTGTTATGCCCAGCTATAATGTGCTATATGTATATACATATATGAA
>RJWT010033343.1:0-13913 GCA_004365215.1 Cuniculus paca
CCAATACTTCTTTCTGTACTGAAGCTCTGGAATTGATTTCCATGACCAAGAATAAATGTGGGACCTGAGTATCTCTTTGAACCTAATGTTTGCAGGTTGTTCTGTGATAAAGTTTCTTTGATGATGAACATCTAGCACTCTTGATTTCTGTTTTGGATGTTGTCCCTCCTCTGAAACCAAATATTATGCTTACGATGATTTTCCTTATTTCTGATCATAAAAAGTAACACGTAGAAATTTTTAGATGACCATTTTTCTGAACAGTTGTTCTTCTGCATTCCTAAGAGTTGAAAATAATATTTTGTCCCTGGATCCTTTGAAATGTGGTCAACCTATTCTTTAATTGTCCCATACTTCCTTCGGTGTGTAGATAAGCAACAATTAATGCTTATCTTTATCCTCCTGTCTATGACATTGCTTTTTGCTGTTTCTTCTCCTTGTTTCCTGACTGTATCCTCCACCCCAATTCTAACCAGTGTTTCTCTCCCTTATCTTCAACCTGGGACTTTTTTCCTAATCTCTTCAATCTGTACAAATTTCTTGGCTTTTGCTCTCCTCTTTAAGTAGCTGACATCCCAGGCCTCGTCTCTAGCCCTAGCTTCTTACTCCCAGCTTCAGTTGCGTACAGGGCATTTTCACCAGCATGCTTGGTCATGGTCAAATTGTAGGAGAACATAATGAAGGAGCCCGGGGCACTTCTGAGACCAGAAATGTGGTGAGCTGCACGCTGAGATCACTGCAAGCATTTGCCTTTGGAAGCACTGAGCTCTGTGACAACTGGAACAAAAGGTGAACAACTAGGGGGACAGAAGAGGCAGGGTAAAAGGGAGAAACCAAGAGGTACAGGCCTGAAAAAGCCAAGTCAGAGTAGTGACTAGCAGAGATATTTACTTGCTATTCAATTGTTTTATTTTCTTTTATAATTTAGAAATAATACAAACTTTTGAAAAACATACAGAAATCAGAGAAACTACAAGTGAGACACTTACAGTGTTACCTGCAATATCCACAGCTGGATTTAATGGTGATTAGTATTCTGATGCACAGCCTTCCATATATACCTTTATTTACAAAGGTTTGCTTTTTAAACAATGTAAACATTTGTATATGCTGTGAGTGATCAGTGGAGAAATTCACATTGGGTTGATCCTTGGTGTAAAAAAGGAAGAAGAGAATCTGTGATTTGCTAACAGGAAAGTAGATCCAGATATCAGAAGATAAAGGCCTGGCATTTCATTTATCATCTGTATTCCTGGGTCTATTATTTCACACCTCTAGGCTTCTTCATGTATAAAAGCAGGGTCTTGGTTTAGTGTACCTCTCAGACTCTTTTGGCTATGGCATTCTGCAATTACAAGTAGCTGAGGGTAAGACATGAAGAATTGTTAACATGTGGTGGTATTCTGGTGGGAGTTCAGAAACATGGTGTTCAAGCCAAAGCTTTCCAACTCTGAGTGTGCAAAGCCAGCACTCTCTCAAGGATTCTGCCATCCCCCAAACCCCAGCCTCATCCCTGTCTTTAGCAGATGGATGTTTCACTAAGAAAAGTCACCATACAAAATAATCTGGTGCTTTTGGAGAATCTGTGCAAGAGGAGAATAAAATAAATAAGCCACAAAAGCAGATGTAGTGGACAGGTGATATAACTCTGCTGCATGGTGCCTGCCTGGCAAGCACAAGGTCCTGAGTTTGATTCCCTGTATCAAAAAAAAAAAAGCAGAAGTAGTTTATGTCAGGTGACAACTTGTTTGCCCCACCTACCACACTGGAATTCTCTGGTCTCTAAGTCATTTTTATACATCATTAGATTTATATGATGAGGAGGAAATCCCCAGGGCCTTTATATAATTGCACAGAGAAATAATCCGACAGTCTTTGATGTTGTCCTAATGTCACCCTGAAAATAACTAGAAGTTATACAGTGTATTTTCTTCTAACAATAATTTCATCCTCTTCTGTTACATCTTTAATGATCATTTAATGCAAATTATCTTCTCCTTGAGCAACATAATATAACTGAATAAAATGGAGTGTGATATTCTAATCCAATTAGCATATCAAAAGGGTTCTAGGTATTTTAAGAGAATATTATATTCAGAATTTTGGCTAAACAAACAGATTTGAGCTGCTCTTGCCACATCAGACAAGGGGGGAGTCACTATGTGATATGTCAATTTTCTTTATGGTAGTAACCATTTTACTATCTATATGTATGCCATTTTGTCATGATGTATACCTGAAATATACTTGGTAAATTTTTTTTGAAGAGAATATAACCAAACAAAACAGAATAGAGTCAATCACAACAAAACAATAAGCATGGTACATGACTTCAATAAATATGGTACATGACTTAAGGGTAAAAGGGACTCAATAATGGCTACCATAATGCCTTTTGCTATCTTCAAAATAACTGCCCATACCATCAGGCATAAATAAAATCAAGCAAAATAGAACAGAATAAAACCAGTAAAAAAACAAACAAACAAAATGAAACAAGAAAAGCAATACAGACCTTCAAGATAATAGTAATACAGCAGTGGATAACATAATGCTTCTTGTTATCTTCAGAATAGTTGCCTATACCTTCAGACATAATACAATCAAACAACACAGAATAGAGTAAAATCAATCACAACAAAACAATGAAAGCAATACAGTGTTTCAAAACAAGATAATTGGAAATCTTCGATGCCTGCAATTATATATTTTGTTATCTTTGAAATAGCTGTTCATGCTATCAAGAATAAATCAAGCAAAACAGAATAAAATAAAACTAATCAGAACAATGAAGACAATATGAGTTTCAAATCATGATAATAGATTAACAGTCACCACTGCCTTCCCATTTTAGATAATTCCTCCCCTTTGACTTTCCCAATATGTATTGTGTGTTTTGGATCCCACTAACTCCTTTAGTTTGTTATGTTAGGGAGACAACACAAAATTCACTGACGTGACTCTGAACCATTTCATCTGTGAGCATGATCTCAAGTTGCATCCATCTATCTACAAGAGCCTTGAGGTTATCTTCCTTTATAGCTGAGTAGGTTTCCATTGTACAAAATGCCATGTCTTTCTTATCCATTCTGCAGTTGATGGGCAGGCTACCCCTACTTTTTTTCTGGCTCCCTGTCACATAAGGCATTGTTCTCTCTCCTTTGACTTTCATCTGTGAATTTTCTTTCTAGTTAAATGTGTTTCTTGTATAGAGCATATTGATGGATTTTGTCTCCTGATCCACTCTGCCTGTGTTTCTTTCTATTAGTGCATTGAGGCCATCGACATTAATGGTTATGGCCCTCTTGCACTGCATTGTCTCTGCCATGCTATTTTCCTGCCATTAGTTCCCTATTTTTCCCCTCCATTCAATCGATAGCCCCTGCTTGATGGACCCCCTCTGCCCTTGTTCCTGAGACCATGGTCCTTTTTCTCTCTCTCTAGAATGTCCTTTAGTATTCTTTGTAGGGTTGGTTTGGTGATCATGAATTCCTTGAGTTGTTTTTTGTCATGGAAGTATCTTGTTTCTCCATTAATTCTGAAAGAAAGTTTGCAGGGTACATCAGTCTGGGTTGGAAGTTGTTTTCTTTCAGGACTTGCAATACTTCACTCCAGCCTCTTCTTGACTTGATGGTTTGCGTCAAGAAATCTGCTGTGATTCTGATAGGTTTTCCTTTAATAGGTGATCCACTTCTTTCCTCAAACAGCTTTTAATATTCTGTTCTTGAGTTGAATTTTTCTTGGATCTTGATTATTATATGTCTGGGTGTAGATTTGTTTTGGATATGGCTAGCTGGAGTTCTATATGCCTCACTTATTTGAATGTCATTTCCTTTTCCCATGCTTGAAAAGTTCTCAGAAATTATTTCTGTAAATAGAATCCTGATGTCATTTGTCTTGACCCTTGGCTTTTCACTCACATTTTTAATTCTTAAGTTATGTTTCTTTGAGTTGTCTTGCAGCTGTTGAATTGTTACTTCCTGGTTGCTTGTTATTTTTAAGAGATCTTTCCTTTCATGATCACAAGCTGCAAACCAATCTTCAAGGTTTGAAAGTCTATCTTCAGTTTCTTTCAAATGGTTTTGACAGCTTTCAATGGAGTTTTTAATTTCCTGGATATCTCTTTGAATGTGTTTCATGCATTCTAAATCTCTCTTATATTGTTCATTCATGGTTTTCCTCATTTTTCTTTGCTCCTCTATTTTTTTCTACCTATGTCTTCTTTAGAGGTGCTTAGGAAGTCTTTTATTATGTTTTTCATTTCTTCTTTTACCTGGAATAGTATTTCTGTTCTAATTTCTTCTATAGCCTCATGAAGTTGTTTCTTTACTTCAGTTGACATCACTTCAGACATTTCAGGTGTGTGACTCCCATCTCTTCTGTGTTTACTTCTCCTGGATTTGCGCTGCTTGGGTTGGATAACAGAGAATGCCTTTTCCTTCTTTATCTTGACATATTACTGATTTCTTCCATACATGTGGGTAGTGTGGTCTCAGGTACTTCTGGCATTGTGTACAATTTCTCTGAAGTAAGACTGTTTGGTTTTTCCAGTCAGTGCTGGCTATGGGTATCTGATGGTGGGCTCCCATGCTTTTGGGCTGAGCTGGGTACTGGCCCACAAGGGCCCTTGGAGTGTGCATGGGGGCATAGCTGGTGAGGGCCTGCAGATCTAAGGTGGTGGGGAACCTATGGGATGGTCTCTGGAATGTGCATGGGGGTGAGACTCAGTCCAAGCAATTTCCATGGGTCTGTACCCAACCTGGAGCTGCTGGAAGAAACTGGCAGCAGTTTTGGTTCTGGGCTTATCCTGCCCGACTCCAAAATGGCTCCCAGACAATCACTCTCTATTGGAGAGGACTAAGTCCTCTGTACTCACCACCAGCCAGTGCAATCCTCCATGTCTGCCACTCTCTTGCACCACTGCATCTCTTTGCAGAGACCTCTGGGGTCGCCAGCAGCTATTGTTACTGTGACCGTGTATCCCTTGGTTCCAACAGCTCCTCTCATAGGGTGAGTCCAGCTCCAGGCTAAGGTGCCACCAGCTACTACCTTCTTCTTCATTCAAGTTTTTCTTTTTGCTCTCTCTGTGGGCTTCAATTCACATTTTAGATTCTTCCTGGGTCCAGGAGACCCAATTCCTTCTTGTCTTCCCCATGATGCTATATTCCAGCATCTGAACTATTTGTCCAAGAGAGTCTGTTTACTCTGCTGTATCAGTAAATTTTTTAAAAATTACAGTTAAGGACATTTAAAAAAGTAGGTTAGGAGAAATGGCTGTGTCTTCCCAGTGAGCCCTACTCTTCCATCGGCAAAAGACTGAAACACTAAGGCCCCTAGCTAGGTGGACTTCTCTTGCATTTCCATGGTAATTACATTATTGCTGTGATTGTTGGGGCATGGTCCCATAACCAGCAACATCTGTGTCACTTCAGGGCTTGCTAGAAATGTGACATTTTGTACCCATCCCAGATCAACTGAGTCAGAAATCCTAGGCCTGGGGTCCAGACATCTGCTTTGACAAGTGATTCCAACACATGCCCAGGTTTGAGAGCCACCAGGGCCATTCCTGGTGACTGCCATGTCAGTTGTCTCCGTGAGTTCTAGGCTTTGAGATTTAATCTAAAGTTAGTAAATAAGAAAAGATCTAACAGCATATGGTTGAGAATTGCATATGTCATGACTAGCCAACTTGAGAACTCAGGAATCCAGGAGTTCTGATACTTCTGTGTTCAAAGCATAAGCAGGGTCCAATTGTGTCTTTTTTGAGCTCAGAGGGGTGCTCTTCGCTGGCCTGTGGTGGTTCCTGACTCCTAGTAAGCACTTAGTCTCGTATCACAGTTGGAGTTAACTCATCTGTTGCTCCTCATTGGATTCTGATGTATTTGAGTAAGGAATCAGTTTGAGTCATTTCTGTATCACCCCAATTCTCAAAACAATGTCATGTACCTAAATTCTCACTAAACTGAATTCATTTGATTTTCAAAGTTGCCAGAGTGTATGCTAGAGTAAATTAGCTCTTCCTTACAGAATATTTGGCTCTCTGCCACACCCTGTTCCACTAAAGCTGGAAAACAATTCTTTTATTTTTTTCCAATCCACACTATATTCCTATTTCTGAATTTGCAATAACTGAGAATCTGTTTTCTTTCCACAAAACGCAATGCTTTTAGTTTAGCACCATGCTGCTGGAGAAATTCCACATTTATCAGTCTTATAAAAGCAGAAAACTAAATGAAGCTTTTAATGATGTTTTAGAAAATTGCTGCCCTTTGGATGTGTTTTATGATCACTTGCACATGACAGGGGATGACAGACATTATGGTCCTCACTTTAACAAGCAGATGTTCTACTCAAATTGCTATAATTATTTTTATTTCATCATTGTGATACCAGTAAAAGGCATTTAAAGAAGAAAGATAGGTGTGGATGATTGCTTTGTGGTTGGATTAGCCCCACCTTTATGTGTCATGCCTAACTGCATGGCACAGGTCGTGATAGTACTGTCACATTGCTTTTAATCGTGTTGAGAATATACTATAGCGTGCATCCAGATTTCAGATAACTAGAAAATTAACTCAGGGGCTTAGTTTTCAATAAGAAATGACATGAGATGTACTTGTAAATTTGGCAGAATGTGTTTATTAGCTCATTTTTAATTTCACATCCTACTAATTTTATTTCCTACAGTTCCAGTAAACCTCAAATTACTTCTCATTGTGCAATTGTATTACTTAGGAAGTGAAATAGAAATTGCACAGTTGTGATTTATGGGCTTGTGACTAGGAGCTGATGTTTTGTTAGTCTCTTGACGCCAAAGCCAATGTATTTAGGCATTCAGGAAATTGGAATAAAAGTAATCAGCAGTGTCACACACAACAGATCCTGTTATTTGTACATTTAAAGAAGAGCTAGCATCAAGATCATTGGAAATAAGTCCTCTGCCTTGTGTTCTTCAAAGGACCTCTCAAAAGTTAGAATGTTAATTTTTATCAAGGTCATTGCTGTAAATCTCTTGAACAAATAGAAGAGGTATCTTTGGGCATTATGTAATCTATTCATTTTTCAACATTTTATTTTATCATTTTTGGTACAGTGGATTTAGCTCAGTGCCACTGCACCTGCCTGACAAGCATGATGTCCTGAGTTCAATTCCCAGTACCACCCATGAAGAAAAAAAAAATGCATTGTTTTGAGCATAGAAGGAAATTGAAGGAGCCATGCACTAAAAGACTGTGGTCAGCACCTGTGGTCATCAGTTGTTAGAATTTTATTTAAACACACACACACACACACACACACACACTACACACTAAATCATGTGAAGGCAAGTTGCAGACATTATGATATTTCATTCTTCCATAACTCACCGTGTATCTTCTTGGAATATGATTATCTCTCATGTAACTATTGCATATGATTATCATGTATTAGAAATGAAATAATTCTTTAATGTTATCTGGCATTCAGCCTATATTCATATTTTCCCAATTTTTCCAACAAGTTTTAGGACTTTTCTTTGCTGTTTTCCCTTTCTTCAATTGTCTGTCTTTCCTGGTTTTAGGGAAAATTCTACAAAACGAAATTTTTTCTACCTGTTTTTTATTATGAATTATTCTTTTTTTTTTCCTAAACAACTCTAGTGGTTGCTTAGGGGTTTGTAACATGCATGTGCATTTAACATAAATCCACTTTCAAATACCACCACAGCACTTAGTGAGAAGAGCGTTTCCAGCCTCTGTCTCCCATCTCTGATTACACTGTGCTTCTGGTATTTTGTTGCTTACATTTTCTCTAGGCTCTTTTGTGAAGTTTTATCTTTGTGCTTGCCTTTCATATTTGTTCTTGCACTTTGTCTACTTTTCCATTAGATATCATAGGATATTAATTGCAGTTCTTTTAAATTCATGGTTTGATAATTCTAAATTTTCTGTCATATCAGAGCTGAGCTGTGATGCTTATTTTGATATTTCAAATTGGGGTGTGTGTGTGTATGTGTGTGTGGTTTTATTTCTTTTCTTTTTAGCCTTAGCATAACTTATACTTTTTTGTTGGAGGCAGATATGATTTATTTGGCAAAAGGAATTAAAACAGATCTTAAAAGTGAGATTTTATGTTTATCTGCCAAGAATTAGGCCATGTTCCTTGGAGTTAGTGATTAAAGTTTCCTCAATTGTCTTTGTTTCTTGTCTCTCCTGTTGTCATGGATTTTCCAAAAGACTCTTCCTTAAATGCAGTTAGAGGTTAGTAGTTCTAACTGCAATTCCTTATCTGTATCCGTATGGTAAGAAGGTATCTGGAGGGAGACGTGCGAGTCTTATGCTAAGGGCAACGATTGGTGGGTTTGTGCTCCTGGCTTGTCACCTGCACAGGTGCTCTCTGCTGTCTGAAGTAACACGTTGGCTGCCACCTTGTATTTCCTTTCCTCCTCATGAGTTACTCTCTGCCAGAATGCATCTTAAGCTCTGGAGAAACAGTTTGTCTTGAGGTCAGGAACACAAAGTATTTCAGAATGGTTGCTTTTTTCTTTTCGCCGCCTCAACATGAGGTGTCTAACAACCTGATGAAGGCCCATGGAAGTAAGATTCAAGGAAGTCGGGGCCTGCTTCCCAAAGCTGCCCTTCGTTGTAGTTTCTGACTTTCAGAGTCGTTCACACTGAGTCTCCATTTTTGCCTTGATTGCAACACCAATATTCCTACCTGTAGGATTCTAGTCCTGTGTTCACGTTTGCTGTATTCGCCTGTCTTTCCAGTTTTGGAAGAAACCACTGACCCCATGATCACAAATCCCTGAAGAAGCTAAGAAGAGTTGTCGATTTTCAGCTTGTTCAATGTGTTTTGCTATTGTTGTGGGGACAGGGGTAACAACTTCTCAGTTCTTTACATGTCCATGTGGAAACCAAATCCACAGCTCTTCTATTTTAAACTTAAGAAAATCTAGGATTACACATTTTATTAGTTAGTATATTCTCCTTCATTTAGAAAGAATTCAAATGAACTAAAACTTATTTTGAAATGTCATTGACATTTCAATTCTGAAAGTTTTAAATTATGATTTTGTTAGCTTTTTCCATATGAAAGGGAAATGGTTACATAATTAATTCTGTGGCTTTTTGTGGTGGGGGGTGGGGGGGACTGGGAATTGAACTCACTACTTCACATTTACCAGGCCGGTGCTTGTGCTGCTGAGCCGTATCCCCCGCCCTAAATAGTAATTTCAAAGTGAATGAATGTTATAGAATTTAAGTTATATCTCAGTAAAGTTAATTTTAATTCTGAATACAAGTTGTGATAAAATAGAAGGTAAATGTTTAAAGTTTTTAAAAAATGTATGATAGAAAAAGACACATTACCATGAAACTTTTCCAAAGACTCTCCCTCTCTTCAAATACACTTATCCCATCATGTCTGCCACTTTCTAAAGCAGTTCTGGAAGTCCTCTTGACAAACTGTGATTAACAAAATATCGTGAATACTGCTTTCAAGTGCCATCTAACTGAAAGGCAGGCTCATGAAACCACTGTGATGTGTGCTCATCCACCTTATTCACTAACTCTAGCACCATATTACTTCTGGCTATTCCCCAAAGTCAAAATGACCTTGAAAGGTAAATGTTTTGAGTTGGTTCAGGACACTGTGGCAGCCACAACTGCACAACCAAAGATCTTCACAAAAGAGGGTTTCCAGACCTGTTTCTGAAAGTCACAAGAACAACTAAGTAAGTGTGTGGCAGTGAGAGGGCATGTTTTGAGGTAGATTCATGGCAATGTGTCTTTGACTGTAATAATTGAAAACATATTCAAAACTTGGTTACATATTCACTGTATTTTATGATCACTCCTGGTATGCATAAGTAATCCTGAGAAAGTGATCTTCTGTGAAATGTACAAAAATATTTTTGATATTGCAGCATTAAGAAGTATAGTAATGTTAATAGGAATATAGTAGTGCTGTATCTTTTTACTTAAATTCAGACTCAATTGTGTTAGACAATCTGCTAATTTTACTTAATTTATGTATGTTGAATATTATATAATCATTGTGTATGTGTATATTCTATAATCTTTATTGCCTTCAATCTATACCTAAAAAACTGAGATCCCAAGAATGATATAATGAAGATCACTATGCTCCAGGGTTTGATTTCAACCTTTTCTCTGGTTGTTATGTTATTTGTAGTTGATTTATGATGTTGCTCAAGTCCCACTCTTACAATTAAAATCAACTCCATCAGACTTCCCAGAGCACTATATACAACCCACCCCAGAGTCCCACGCTGATGCAGTGAAAAAGATGGTCAGGATCAACTGCCACTCAAAATCAGAGAACTTTGAGGTGTTCAGTCAACAAGAGTGGCTAGTACAGAATTAGACATAGTATAACTGACCATATAATTGGAACAAAGAAGAAGAAACATATAAAGGTTTTAACTGGTTACGCTAAGTTATTTAAAGTTGTTGAAAATCCTTTCTTAACCATGCAGGCCTGTGCCATTAAGCTCTGAATCAAGGTCGTGTTTCCATGATAGCAAATGATTCTGCTCTTACAGGAACCATCTAATCCAATAGAAGCGGTTCTGTATGAAGAAGGATTGTGAGTTCAAAAGAGATGTGTAGTTGATAAACTGTATTTGTCCCATTTGGTGGAGAAAGTGACAGTATTCAGGCCCTGTATATTCCAGCCCAACTCTGATTGAGGCTACCCTTTGGGGGACGTGGACATAGATATAATTTGAGTGTTTCTTATTTGTGTTCTGTTCTTGGATCCATAATATTTTATGAGCGGCACAGCTCACGTGTTGTTAGAAAGTTATTTTTGCATAGAAAGTTGATAAAGATATTTGAAAGAAACTGAGAGACAGAGATCTCCTAGGGGTAATTTATTAGTCTTATAATAAATCTAGTTTGTTTGGGGGCTAAGTAATAGGGAGAACTTGACAAGAATGAAAATTGGAAATTCTCAGTGATACAACTTCAGAATGATGTCCAAAAGGAGAAAATGGGGATGCAGTATAGCGTTTAATTAGCTGGCAGGAGGGGCCATAGGAGGGAAATCTATAGGAGGAAACTCATAAGATTTTCCCACGTGTTTTAACAAGGAGCTTAAGACTGAAACTTATATATTCATTAAAAGCACAACTGAATCTGTCGATTGATGTATTCATAAGCTTCAAACTAACAATTATACATTTGTATATATGATGATACAAATGCTTCTCTATATTACATAGTCTATGAAGGCTTACATACTAAAAATAAAGTTGTGGAATTTCATAATTTATTATCTCAGTCTAATAGATTTAGGAGACAATTCCTGTGAAATTGATTAAAAATTGTGCAGTTTTTATCAGCTGAAAGAAAACATATTATAATATAGGAAATCAAACACATCACGCTTCTTTATAATGAATATAGAAGTCATTATAATCATCCAGGAATTTACAAATAATAATATGTGCCCAACAAAGTGGACAGAAAACTACTTATTTCAAAGCCTATTGATAGTCTTAATCACATACAGCTATTTTGAAAGAAATGCATCATAAGTTAAATGAGTAATTATTAAAAGATTATTTTCAAATAACTGTAGTTCTAGAAGGATTGAAGGACTCAGGAAGTCTTGGGAGAAAACTTCTAGCAGCTGTTTCTCAAGCCATCAGTGAAAATGCAGGCCATGCCTGACACTGAGGAGTCAGCCCAATGTGATACATCCACATCCGTAGAAGCACTGATGTTTCGTATCAAGGGTTGAAGTACTGGGTGCAAGGTGTCTCCTTGGGAGTGAAAAGAATTTATTTATACTGCATTGAATTTATGGGAAAACACTGCTTCATTTAGCAGGCTCCATGGTATTGCCCTGGCTTCTATTTTCATTCTTTCTGAGCCATTTTGGTGATCAGTCATTGTACTGTGCTCCATTTTGTTGATTTCTATATAAATCTTCCTGGCTATGGTCACCACCTCTGCAGTTGCACTTTCCTCTGAATTATTTTGTTCACTAAACACCAAGACTGACTTCTGATTTGATCACCGCTTGATCCCATCTCTGCTACAAATATCAGGATCCTAATTCATCTGTGTTTGCTAGTAGTTCATAGCCTGCTCCCTTCTTAAGTCGAACTTATATTTTCCATCAAGATGTAAGGTCTCTTAGAGATTTACTAATGGCCTGTTATGCAATAAATATTGTTTTTCTGTGTGTTTCATTTATAGTTTTAGAGTACAAATAAAAATAAATCAGAACTATTCACTCAACTTTTAACAAATGTGTCAAAGTATATTGCAGACACTGGCAATAGATCTATGAATGTAATCTTGTCTTTATGATCTTGTTCTCTAGTGAAGGGATATGACTATTTGCTTTGCTTCCTCCTTGCAGCTTTCCTTAGATGATCTACACTCCTGTCTTTTCCAAACTTCTGGGGTCTCCACTGCACCTTTGACTTCACACTCACAGCTTCACTTATTGCCCTCTCAGGGGCACACTGCCTGGCCTCCCAGGCCTTCTAAAATTGGGAGAGAAGACTTTTAAACCTCAGAACTCTTGCATTCTCTGTGCACCTAAAGCCAGCACCATGTGGATGATGCCAAGGTCAGCTGCCAGCTGGAATAGTAACCAGGGTTTCCTCCCTCTTGGCTTTAGAAGTCAAGTGCCCAGATCGCTGGCACTCAGGAACAAAATTTTATGCTGCTGCCATTCTGGATCATGGTGCTGTGTAGCTTTCACCTGAAAGCAAAGTCTTTCACTCTTGCAGGTTTGAGGTTGCAAAGGTTCAGGACTTGCTGCTTTTTGTGATGCCTTCAGACTATCTTTTTAATTCTCCTGTTCCTTTTCAAGAATTGAGATTTCCTCAACTCTATCTGTGAAGTCCACAGCTTTATTGGAGCTTCCTTTCTGGTCAAACTCACAGTGTTTTAAATCACCTTGCTGGGCTCTTTGCTCTTGATTTGCAACATAAATCTGACTAACAGCCCCAAACAATAGCCATATCAGAGCTTCAACATTTGACTACCTTGAAATTTCTTCTGCCAGATTAATTAGTCCAAGTCCCTTAATCTTAGTCTCAGGCAAAGTCTCCGGACATGAGCAAAATACAGACAAACTTTTTACCATAGCATAAACCATAACATCCAACATCTGGAGTCTAACACCCAATGCAGTCCTTTCCAGCAGAAACCTTGTGAGCCTGGTCTTTACTGGCAGGATTTCTATCAGCCTTCTGGTCTTCTGATTCTGACTAGCACCTCCCATACAGAACAGCCTAAGGCATTTGAGCTCTACACTTTCAGGCAACATCTCCGAACCTTTTCAAACTCTTCCCACAAGCCATTCCCAAAGGTTCTTGAACTACATGGTCAGGTACAGTCACAGCAACAATGCCACTTCTCTGGTACCAAATTCTGTCTTGGTTACTTTTCTTCATTGCTAGGACAAAACACCCGACACCCAAAATTAAGGAAGAAAGCTTTATTTAGCTCACTGTTTGTGGAGGTTTCAGTCCATAATCAGCTGACTCCAAGGCAGGATGGCATGGCCCTGGGGCAGTACTTGAAGGCAGTAGCCAGCAAAAGCAGCCAGAGCAAAAAGCAGGAAGAGCAAGCCTCTTTTCCTCCTTTATGTTGTACACAGGCTACCTCCCACCCCCCAGGGTGGGTATAGCACTCACATAATCTCCTTGCCCTCCTCTTGCCCAAGATGAGGACATTTATAAAATAAGGACCCTGACTCCCTGCTGAGTCTCTTAGTTAAATTTCTAAACTTCTCATGTTGACACAATGTATCAATCATATGTTTTCTGAAAGTTTCTCAGAGATGCTACTTGCTTATTGTGCTGTGAGTTAGATCTGTCCTTACACAATTTTCCCAAAAATTCATCTTAGACTTCTTAGAAACTGAGTAATAATAAAAAGAATAAA
>RJWT010033344.1:0-13921 GCA_004365215.1 Cuniculus paca
GGCGGCGGCGGCGGCGGCGGGCGGCTGCCCCAGTGCTGCCCCTGCGCGGCGCCCCTCGCCCGCGCCACCGCGCGCTGTTGTCATGGAGGAACCAAGATGGCGGCTCTGGCCTACAACCTGGGCAAGCGGGAGATCAACCACTACTTCAGCGTGAGGAGCGCCAAGGTGCTGGCGCTGGCGGCCGTGGTGCTGCTCGCCGCCTGCCACCTCGCCTCCCGCCGCTACCGAGGTGAGCGGTGCTCGCCCTGCCCGGGCCGGCCGGGGAGGCGGCGACGCGGCGCGGGAGGCCGCCCCCTCGCCCGCCCGCCCGCCTGCCTGCCTCACGCCCACGCTCGCGGCCCCGGCCCGGCCCGGCCCGGCCCGCGGAGGCGGCGTCCCCACGTGCCCTGCTGGGCCCGCGCGGCGGAGCGCACCCGGGCGCGTGGCCGGGACCGCCCGCCGCCCGCGCGGGGGTCGCAGGGCTGAGGCTGCGCGGCCCGGGTCGCGTGCAGGCGGCCGGCGCGACGTCCCCAGAGCAGGGCCGCACTGCGGCGTCGGGTCGGCCCGGCCACCGTCGCGGGAGCCGCCTCTGCCCTGGAAGCGCGGCCCCGACTGCTGGACAGCGGCAGGGGCTGCCCTGTCTGCGGCCGGCCGGGTGGCCGGCGACCCCGCCATCCCCGCTGGAGGTGCCGCGGCCGCCCGCCCGCGCCTGCGTCCCAGGGTCTGGCTCGCGCACTCCTCCAGCAACGTAGAGGCCCTGATCGCTGCAGACAACTTAGGAGTTGACAGCAGTAGCGGTGGGCCGTGAGAGCAAGGTGGCAGCAGTTTGAAAGCAGGCCTGCACTAACTAAGGCTTTGCAAATTGGCCCAGAGGCCAAAAGAAAAAGTTCACAATGACTTCTCTTTCAGTAATTAAGGATATTTATTTGTCCTTGTTGGTAGATTTTTTTCCCCCTGTGTAAAAATGCCACCAGGGGTGAGGCTGACAGGTGGAGGGAAATTAATGATAGGTTCGTTTATTTTCCGCTCTCAGTACTATCAAAGCCATTATCTGGACAGCTCTTGGAGATTCATTAGTGAAGACCTAATGTGTAACGAACAGGTGCACATTATCTCTGGGTCCATTCGACTCCACACCCACTTTGGCAAAATATCCAGTAAATGTATACTAGAATCAGAGTTTTCTTTCAGTCTTTCAGACTGTAGGACATTTTGATCAATTTTCTTTCTGTTTCCTCCAACTTTTGAGTATTAAAACTCATATGCTTTAGTACCATATTGGATGAACAAGTCATAATGTAAAGATACTTAATTGGCCTAAAAAGGGAGATTCTTTATATCCTTTTGGCTTCTCTTCTCCAACCCCTTACGTAGTCACAACCATTTGACCTGGCAGGGCTTAGGGCTTTGGTTGATCTGTAGCCACTGCAGTAGAAATCCAGCACTTTCATGTGCAAAATGTAACCAGCAATGTTGGTGCACTGATTTGTGTCAATTTTAGGAAATGTTTCTTTTGACTGCTATTAATCATCGTATACTAGTTAAGTGTTAGACAACAGTAATCTCAAGTCTGTGTATGTGATGTTAGAGGTAAATTTTATAACTACAATACTCTTATCTAAAGGTAAACAAAGAGTCCTTCCGGTTATGACTGTGCTTTTTATCTTTTGATAAGCTTAGAATACTAATTTTTATATTTAGATTATGTGTTGCATCTTATCGAGATCTGTCATCAGCAGGGAGAAGAGAATGTCAGATGGGACCTTATGAGTCAGCGTAGCAATCTGGGCTTGTTTGTAAAGCCTCCTCCAGAAGCGAGTCATCAGTTTCTGTAGGTACTTCAGTGCTTCGAGTGTGAAGCGGTGCACCTGGTGTGTGTACTTGCCCACACTGAGTGGCAAGAACTTGAGCCAGAGACTGCTTGGGAAAAACAAACAGCTTCCTGGGAACATTTTAGCTATCCTCGTGCTTTGGCAGAGTCAAGCAATGTCAGGTGCATTGCCCTTCATGCTGTGATAGACCTATGTGTGAACTGCTTTGTAAATCTTGAGAAGCAAAAAGGGCCTTATGTGTTGCATGAAAGTGAGAAGCAGGGCTGCAAATTGAGATTGTGGGGGTGGGTGTATGTATACCTCAGGTACAGTGGGCACAGTCTGAAGACACCTATTTAGTGTCTCTTCCTTTCCAGGCTACAGGAAGTAAAAGAAAGAATTACACATCACACACAGAAAGTCAGACTTGAAAATGTGGTGTGCTAACTTTGATCGCTTGTGACACATCAGGCCCTGTTATGCTGAGAATTTTACATATTTTAGCTCGTGTTGTTTTCCGTCTATTCCATGGGGCAGATACAGTTACTGTACCCCCGCTCCATGCCTTAGCATCTCTGATCAGGATAAATCTTTAAAACTTTGGTTGCGTATCAAAGTTTAGTTAATAACTTTTTTTTTACTATGACAAAATAATGATATATCTTATAATCCGTGGTTTTAGATCCAGTGAATTACAGTATTATTTATATTTTAAAGTTAAGGCTGCAGAGGTTAGGCAAGTCGCATAAGGACACACAAGAGTGGGTGACTGAACTAGAAACGGGAACTGGGGAGTCTGTCTCGCACCGTTGTGTTCCAGTCCACCTTTGTCAGAGCTTTGGAGGTAGTGGGAATATATGGAAGATGAAGTAAGAAAGCATTTTCCAGGGAAGAACACATGGTAAACAATTTAGAAACACTAATTCATCCTCACGGTACTAGCCAAGAGTTTTCCTATTCTTTTCTAGCCAAGAAGTAATGTAATAAAATTTGGCCTGGCATGGTGGCTCACACTTGTAATCCCAGCACTCGGGAGGCTGAGACAGGAGGATCATTGTGAGTTCGAGACCAGCCTGGGCTACAAAATGAGCTCAAGGCCAGCCTGAACAGCATAGCGAGACCCTGTCTCAAAACACAAGAGCTCGAAATTTAGCTCAGTCGTGTAAGTGCCTGCCTGGCAAGTGTGAGGTCATGAGTTCAGTCCCCGGTGCCGCAAAAAAAATAAAATAAAATTTGCATGTATAAAACATCAAAATTTGACCCAGGTCTTTTTTGTTGTTGTTGTTGCCTGTGGGGTGTTTTGTTTTGTTTTGTTTTGTTTGCTGTTTTCTTCTTCTTAAGCTCTAAGCTCCCAGTCTAAACATTGTATTCCCTTTTATACCTCTCACGGATACCTGGTTTTCCTCTGCCCACAGTGACCACTCAGCTTAAAAGACAATGCAGTTTTTCCCTCTAGGGCTGGTTCAGATGTCATTGTCAAAGAAAGTAGGAATTAGTTCAACTCTGCCACAGTAGTTTATATCTGTTTATCCTGTTGTATTGTAATAATTGATGTCTGCCTCCTCTACACAAGCTATGAGCTTCCAAGGGCCTCTTCACCTGTAAATCACCAGAGCCTAGGCGACACACAGTGGGAACCCCGTGAATAACTCTCGAGCAGATCTTCAGAGTCTTTGTTTCCTTCCAATTTCCTCTCTGCACTTCGTTCTTTTGGGGCTTTGCTTTGATTTCATGTTCTAATCTCAATTTTAAAAGTAAAAGTTTTTTTTTATTATTGCTTTCATATACTATAAGTGAATGATATTCTAAAAATTACTCAACTGTGTTTTTTTTCCTAAATTTTGTCAATCTCTTGTGTTCTTGAGTCACAAAATGTGTGTTAATAGTGATTACAGATTTAAAACAACATTTCTGTAACAAGAGGCCAGTGTTGTAGCCTTAAAGATACTTCCCATCTGGATAAATTTTAATTTTTTAAATTGATAAATTAACTTTTGTTGAAATTGAATTCCTTTCTGTCACTGAGCATATTAAATACCAGTGAAAATTTTATTGGTTGCTTTGGAGAAAGATAAATTGAGAGTAGGATGTGGTGGCACACACCTGTAATCCCAGGACTCAGGAAGCTGAGGCAGGAGGATTGCTGTGAGTTTGAGGCCAGCCTGAGCTACACAGTGAAGTCAGAGTCAGCCTGGGCTACATAACGAGATCCTCTCTTTCAAAAACAAAGAAACAAAGTTAAAAGCTTCAGGCATTTTAGTAAAAAGTAGCTATAGGTCTTTTAGCTTTCCATTTTCTTTAACTTCTAGAAAGATCCTGATCATAGATGACATTACTGGTAATGAGTCACTGTTAGCTTTTCTAAAAAAATACATAAATGGTGTTTTTCAGCACAGATTAAAGTATGACTGAATTTTAGGCAAATGAATTTTCCACAAACCATGTTATAACCTTTATGGTCTAGTATTTTTCTGGTTGCTAGTAGGAAATACACAGCACTAGTAGAATGATTTACTCTAAGGGAGCATAGCATGGTCCAGACGTATTTCAGGTCAAAGGAAAATCTAAATTGTGATTTGTTGAGAAATCAGAAGTTGTTTTAGTTGTTGCATCTCAGTTTTCAGTTTTTGTTTGCTTACTTGCTTATTTTGTTTACTGTTGTTTTTTCTTTTCCAGAAAAATGTACATAAATATTTACAGCTATAGTTTGAAAAAGGAGAATTTTTATACTTCAGATACAGAATAAAGAGGAAAAAAGCCAATCCTCTAGCTGAAGTATATATCTCTTTGCTTTTTAAAAAATTATATTCGTAGCTTGATTTATCTGAGCAATTCGTAACTTTCGAATCATGTTGAATGTGTTAAAGTAACTATCAGAAGTGCCTTAGAAAGAGCTGGGGATTTAGCTCAGTGGCCTAAATGCCTGCCAGGCAAGTGCGAGGTTGTAAGTTTGATCCCTGGTGCCGTGCAAAAAAAAAAAAAAAAACAGAAGAATTGCCTTAGACAGTTGAAAATAATAACTGGTTTTTGCTTTGTCTTTGGTATACTTGAGAAGGATATTTTCCAGAAGATGTTTACGTGTATACATAATAAAGTTCTGGTATCTTACCTTACTTTAATATCTAGATCTACATTTAATGGTTTGATCTCAGTTTCCTCCCCAAGAAAAATAACTTGTTTTAGAGCAGTCGTGGCGAACCTATGGCAGGCGTGCGTTGGTGGGCACACAGAGCCCTCTCTCTAGTTGGCCAGGCAGCTGAACATTGGGTAACAGCATGCTGCATGCAAACTTTTACGTTTCAACAAAAAAGCTGTTTGTATCACTGAAAGCTCTGTTATTGTGTTTTTCTTTTAAGACAAAAGATGTTACTTATGAGGTTTTTTCTAAACTAAAACCTCAGTATTCAGGTTTAATTGCAGGGTTGGCACTTAGCGATAAATAAGTGGGTTTTGGGATTGCAGTTTGGGCACTCGTCTCTAAAAGGTTCGCCATCAGTGGTCTAGAGTATGAACTTCTAGCAAGTTTTCTTTTCTAGACCAGGACAACTTAATCAGATTACAGTAGTACTTATTACTAATATTATTTTGCTACCAAATGGAAAAAAGTCATTCTTGTCTTTTCATTTGTCTAGTTTGCGGTTTTTTTACTTGTCTAACAATTCTTTTTATTTCATTATCTCTATTAAAGTATCTTGGGTAGTTTCTGTCTTCCAACTGGGCCTGAACTGGTATTACCCTAATTAACAAATACTGCATATTAGTTTCAGATAAGAGGCCTATTAAGAAGGGGGGGAAAAACCTGCATTACAAGGTATGTTAAGGAGAATTAGAAGAGTAGACATGAATGAGCATTCATTCAAATTAAGAATTTCTTGCCTTGAAAGACCAGTGGTCTTTCAAATACTGTTTATATACCTTTCAGGCAGTGACCCCTTGTCTTTTGTGATTTTTCTAATATGGATTCTTCAGATTAGAGCTCCTGTCTCCACTACTGAACTCCTGAGAAGCCTGGTGTGTAGTATTTAGAGGAAAAGAATTTCGCATTTTAAACACATTCTTTAGTGGAGAAAAGATTTTTCAAGATGTTGGCATGGTACTTCTGTCTCAACAAAATCATATTGATAACCCATATATGTGAATAACTGATAATCACAGACATTGAAGATTGATCAAAGAGTGTTTGTTTAGACTTTAATTAAAAAGCAAAAATCAAACCTCCTTCCCCTAAATAGGAAGGAATAAAAAAAGGAAGAAAAACTCCACAGAATGAATATCGAGTTTTTGCAACTAGTATTTGTTTTAAAAATTGATAACTAATTTATAACTTGGTTTAATAGATTATCAAAAGATGTAGAAGCTGGGTATGGGGCACATGTCTGTAATCTCAATGCTTGGGAGGATGAAGCAGGAAAATCACCATGAGTTCGAGATCAGCCTAGGCAATATAGTAAATTAGTGAGTTCCAGGTCAGCCTGAGCTACATAACAAGACCCTGTCTCAAAAAAATAAAGCTATATATGAAGTTTTCATCCTGATTTTAAACATTTACTGAATTTTAAATAAGATTTTCTTATATGGCTGTTATAAAAGCAAGCTATAAGAATCCTGTTTTTAGGAAGATAACTGAATTGTGTATTCCTTGTGTAGTTTTTTTTAACGCATCCTTGGTTATTTAGCTTCATTTTGTTTTCTAGCACTAGAATTAGTTTTGATACTTGCAAGAATTAAGAGCTAGTTACACTTAAAGACATCTTATCAAAAATATTTGAAATTAAAAAAGGACTTCCTCAGGCTACATATACAATGATAGCAATTTAATCATCGATACCTTCTGTCCTTACTTTCCCACCAGCGAGACAGTGTAGTATTTTTACTTTTTGGTCTTGTCTTATTTGAAACCTACTGCATGAAAGCAGCAACACGATTTGTACTTCTGCATACCTGGCTTACATTTATTTATATCGCCTTTTGTCTGTATTTTGGCCAGATTCTGGCTTGAAAAAAAAGAGATGTGTTTTTGTACTTTAATTATCTTTGAATCTTCCCTGTCTCCACCCGGAATGACTCAGTACTGGTTTTGTTTTGCAGTATTCCTCTTACCAAACTCCTTGGCCTGACCTGAAGTAATTGTAAAATTTAGCTTACTGTTAACTATTACTAAAGAACCAGAGATTAAATTAAATTAAATTTATATTTTATTATAATTCCACAGTTATAATCTAAATGTCTCATTTCCCCTCATCCATTCGATATAGCTGAGTTTTTCAATGCCTGCCTACCCACTTTGGGTCAGTGTATTTGGCCAGTGTACAGTGAAGTGATCAGAGGCTATATAACGACCCTTTCAGTTTACACGGGACAGAGGGTTGCCTAGCTCTGGACCTTTGTGTTTACAACTGAGCCTCTGGATATTCTAATACATATGTACTACAGTAATTGAATAGGACATCATCTGCAAAGTCTTCTTTTTTAGCCTTTAAACTTGTATTTCTCAAGCAGAAGTAAGAGCTATAAACAGATACAAAGATTAGTTTGAGGTTGAGATAATGTCCCTGGAAAGAAAGCCTGAACCACAATATAAGAGCCGCCAGAACAGTAGACATAGTGTTTAGGAGCTCCGAGTGTCTTCCAGGGTAAAGCGGAAACTCTAAGTGGCTCTTATCCTCTTGAATATTAATGTGTGAATATTCATCACAGTCTCATGAATGGTTTATATACACCTGGAAAGTGTAGGAAGCATAGAAATCTGAATACTCTCTGATCTCAAGGAGCTTGAAGGGGATCGAGATAACTGACATAAAACATTAAGTTTACAATACAACACTGTGATGTCTTAATGTTATAGGCAATGATTCGTGTGAATACCTTCTCTCAAGTGGCAGATTTCTTGGAGAAAAAGTTTGGCAGCCTCACAGCTGTATGATGCATAATTACAAAATCAGGTAAGAGTTCTTCATTTTGTGGCTTGTTTCGTGTCTGTAGTGGAGAGAGCAGGGTACAGGACTTTTCTTCTCTATGTTGTGTAGAGACCGCCTGATTAAGGGTTGGTCTGGAGCTGATTCCAAATGAAGATTCCCGTGCTACAGCTTTAGACAAAGAGCTTCGGCCCCTCCACCTTTTATCAGGGGAGAGGTAACCAGGCCCAAGGTAACCCCAGAGTGGAGGACTGTTGCTTTGCGACTTGGATACCTGCCAGGTGGAGTTATTCTGGGTTAGTGGATCTAAAGCTGTTGCTACAGTTAACACGCTTCTTAAATGCTTGATGAATGTGGCTGTTACAAGTGAGAATTAGCTGATAATAAGTACATGGACTGGTGGGTTAAACAAACCTGGCCAACTACTTCTAAAGGGAGGTACAGTAGTTCCCCTCCCAAACTGTGTGCTTTGAAATGCTAATATGTTGATTTTTGCTAATTTTAAATAATGTTTCTGTGTTGATTTCAGTGAAGCAAAGAACTGCCTTGTAGATAAGCATATTGCATTTATTGGAGATTCAAGAATTCGTCAATTGTTTTATTCTTTTGTAAAAATAATTAATCCCCAGTTCAAAGAAGAAGGAAATAAGGTAAGTCTGGTTTTTTTTTTCCCCCTTCTCTCAGGTGCTATTTTGGAAGTTAACCAGCTGAATAGTTATGGGAAGAATGTGCCTCTCTAAATTAATAGTACTAACTATAAAAGTTTTACTTTGATTTTGGGAAAATTGAGAAGACAAGGATGATTTGCTGTAATGGAAAAATAAGAAAAAAAATGGAGGAAAAGGTATTGGCAAGCTGTTTATTAACTTAAATGTTTAGTTTTCCAGAATAATTTTTTTTACCATGAAAATCTTCTAAAAATTCCTTAAAAAGAAGAAAAAGATAAAATATCCCTTTTCTTTTAATATCTTGTCATATTTCTTTTCAGCCTTCTCTTATTTCAAATATATTTGTAATCTTTTAGCATGTATAATCTTGTATCTTGCTTTCTTCCCCCACCACTTGCCATAATTCTCCATATTATTATATAATCAACTCTATTCTTAATGACAGTATACATTGAATGGATATAATATAATTTTATATAACCTTAATTGGTTTTTGTTTTTTTAATATAAAAGGATATTTACACTTATATCTTTGTATGAAAACATTGTTTCTTAAATTATTTCTTTAGGATAGAATTTGTACAATGCAAATACTGGGTTAACGAATATAAACATGTAAAAATTATATTGCTAAACTTTGTTTCTGTTCTGATTAGCAATATATTGTGGCACCTGATTTTTTTTTTCAGCCTTTCTGGCAGTGGATGATCATACTATAAATTAAAAGAGCAATCCTGTAAATTTCTATTTTGATGGAAAGCATCTCACTTAAAAATATATCTGTCTTTGAACACTAACAAGGATTATCAACTTTCTATATGTGAATTAGTCCACTGTTTTTGGTGGATTATCTCATCCTTCTATTCCTACAGTTTTAAGTGATCTAGCTTCTGATTGCTGTTCAAATATCATATGACTAGAAGTGGGGAATGGACAGGGGAGAAAATGGAATACAGGAAACTTGAGAGTTATAAGAGGAATAATAGCTCATGAATTGATGACACCAGTCTGCCTGGGCACATCAGCTTGCCCTGTGGTGAGGAGCAGTTCACACAGTGATGATGATAGTGGCTCACTAATCCTCTGGAACTGTTTCTTATGGGGATAATGGAGAGCTGTAAAGTCGGCCTTTCATTGTATTTGGTATCTGTAAATGTATTTTCCACTAGTAATTACACACACAAAATTATATAGGAAAGCTAGAACAATTTAATGGCATGAAATTATCACAATTTAAAGTAAAAAATTGTAAACTTTTAAAAAGTAGAGAGAGTTCTGATTTCAAAGAACAGTCAATATTACTTGGTTTAAAATGATATAAGTTTCTGAAAATTAGAATAATGGATTTGACAATAGTTGAAGAAGCTATAAAGGCTTAGTCTTCAAAAGAAGATACAATTTGGTGTACTTTTTCTGAACCCTAGTTTTAATGCTTAACTTTTCAGTTTTTATCTTCTCGGGATGCCCAGTTATCCAAAATTATCAAAGAAGGTAGACACATTTTAATAAATATGCACTTAAAAAAAGAAGGAAAGATAGTGTGTTCCAGTTCTAAAGAGACAGTTATCAAGAAAATGGTTCATTCAAACTGCTAGTGGAGCATTTGCCAAATTATATTTTATATGTCCTCTTATCTTTGAAAACATCAAGGGCAGATATTTTCTATTTCTCTTATCATTTTTTAAAATGCATTTCTTGTGCCTAGGATAGTCTGGCATATTGTAAAAGTTTTTTTTGTTTGTTTTTTTATCTTGTAAGTCTTGGTATGGGAGTGTGTGGATGGGATAGAATTGAGGATAATTCTTTGAGTTGGTTGCCTTTTTAATATTGTGGGGTTTTTTTTTACAGAGACTTTACGGGTGGATAGTGTCAAATTATACTTTGTGGAGGATTAGCTCTGTGGGAAGCTCGCGTATCTCCCTCTCAGGTGGTTTTAATTTAGGTGAGGATATTATACTTGTGAAGTTTTGCAGTAAAGAATTGCAGTTTTGCGGTAAAGCATTGTGTTGCTTCTAGCCATAGGGTAGGCTGCATTCCCAAGAGGCCCTTTCTGTTTCAAAGCCAATTAGATCCTGGACTTTAAAAAGTATTGTTGATATATTTCTGAACTTTTGAGAAAATGGGAGACACTCCTCAAAAAAGAACCAAAGTATGAGGCAAAGTTGGAGATGAGAGCCGTGATGGTAGGCAGGTGGTAGAGGTTCGTGTCACCCAGGAGGCAGCTGTAATAGCTGTTTTCCTTGGGTAGACACTAAGCTTTGGGTCCACAGAATTCTCAGTAGCAGTATTGAAAGCTAGAGGCCAGTTCTAAACATAAGTGAATCAGTTTTCTGTCACTGGTGAAGTTTAGAGGTTGCAATTTATGATCTGCTGGCCTCCTTTGCTGTGGGCATGTGAAGAGCACATCAGGGCAGAAGCATGTGGTAGAGTAACTGGCTCATCTCTTGACTGGGAAGCAAATGGGAGATAGGAGGAGAGTGATGTCGCACACTAGCTCTTGAGAGCGTGTTCCTGTGACCGGAAGACTTCCCAGGACACCTCACCTCTTAAAATTCCTCCTGCTTCCCAGCCACTCCCAGGAGTGCTTAACTGGGGTGGATCTTTAACACAGGAGCCTTGGAAAGATGTTCACATCTAAGCTGAGCAATGAGTTTCAGCCTGTAATCGTGTACCTAGGATAAAACTTGCTCTGTTCTTGAAATGTAGGGCATTTTCAGGGATCCAAAAGCTGTGAGGGTTTACTCCCACATAGATTGACATTAGAAGGAATTCCTGATGACTGCATATCAGCAAGAAGGGAAATATTCAGAAAGATAGTCTGAAATATAAGAAGTGATGATAAATAGGTATGTATATAAATGTAAACAGCTGTGTAAAATAATATTGTCTTTTTGTCCTTAGTGAAGAGTCCCAACTAGAGAACTGGTCAATAGCTTATAGCATATTGGTTAGAAGATAAACGCAATTAATGTTCTAATGTCCCCTGTGGTCTCTAAGACACTGTCTTTCTTTAGAGTTTAAGTTAAAGATACGCAGTAAAACTTCAAAGGTAAAGACTAAAACAATAGACTTAGGATATGCAAGTTCCAAATCAGAAGAAGAAAAAAGCTAAGCAAAAACAACAGCAGCCAGGCGTGATGTCACACGCGTGTAATCTCACTACTCCGGAGAGTGAGACAGGAGGACCACTGCCAGTTCAAGCCCACCCTGAACTGCACAGCAAATCCCTGTCTCAAAAAACAAAGGCAAAACGCAAAACCAGCAAAATATGCATCTAGTGTCAGATACGTATTTTATACACACACACTCATATGCAACGTGTGTATACATCCCAGTCATTTAGATGTAAAAGGCTGTTTTTACATATATTATGCATAGGTGAAAAATTTTACCTAGGGAGAATAGAAATCAGAAAGCAGAAATGTAGAAACACTTATAATAGAAACAAATGCAAAAGCTCAGCACAGATTTTCAGATGGCTTTTAAGAAGACATACTGAGGCTGAGTGTGGTGGTGCATTGCCTGTAATTCTAGCACTCTGGAGGCTGAGGCAGAAGGCTCGCTGGAAGTTCAAGGCCAGGCTGGGCTACATAGTGAGTTCAAGGCCAGCCTGAACTAGATAGCAAGATGGTCTCTCAAACAAACAAACTATATACCTAAAACAAAAGAACATAGAAAGGTTTGAATTAAGAATGGAAAAAATACCAACTATTTAAGAAAAGTAAACCATTATCAATGCAAGACAAAACAGGTTTTTTGTTTGTTTTTGTTTTTTCAGCACTGGGGATTGAACTCATGACCTTGCGCTTGCCGGGCAGGCGCTTAGACCGCTGAGCTAGATCCCCAGCCCTAAGACAAAATAGGTTTTAAGACAAAAGTATTTTCTGGGATATAGAAAGCTGCTTTCTAATGATAAAAAAAGTCAGATCATTAAGATTATAAACTTGTAGACTTCTCATGAAGTAACTTTAAAAACAACAAAAATTAATGTACCTTCAAGAAATTGCCACACTATCATAGGAAAATTTTCTCACTCTTCACTCAGTGAACAATAGAGCAAGCAGATAAAACTAGTAAACATATGAACTACTAACATGTTTGATTTTATAAACTTTAATAATTTAGAGGCTACACTCTAAAATTAAAGCATGTAGTCTTTAAAACATACGTTGAACTTTTTTGACCATGTAAGCACGTCTAAACTGTATCATAGAACTGGTATCATTCTTTTGCTTTTAGGTAATTGATCATGTATTGGAACCTGATATACCCATAATAAATGCTAGATATGTTTTCATTAAAATCAGGAAAAAGACAGTGGTGTTCATTATTACTGCATCTATTCAACATTATATGAGAAGTTCTAGATGAAAAAGGATAAAGATATAAGAATTGAAAAGAAAAACACTGAGCCAGGTCAGGAGTGGTGGCATATGTCTATAATCCTAGCACTTGGGAGGCTGAGGCAGGACAGTTATTGAGAGTTTGAGGCCAGCCTGACCCTGTCCCAAAATGCTAGATGGGTGGATAAATAGATACATACATACGTACATATATACATAGCTCAGCAGTCCATATGATACAATTATTTATATAGAAAAGCCCAGAGAATCTATAGAAACCTTTCTAGAAGTCATAGGTTTTATAAGGTAGTAGTTATAAGATGAATATGCAAACATAGTTTTAATACTTCAATAAAGCTGTTAAAAATTAATTGTATGTCTAAAAGCCAGTGGAGTTCTAAACTGTTTTTAAAATATATCATGTGAAGGTGAACATTTCATATAAACTATGGAACTATTATTAGGGAAACTCCTATACTAAGGGACATGTTCAAGAAAGTAACTGTTTACAATCTAGATTGTGGTGTATTATATCAACTGATATAGACCTTAACAGCAATAATAATATTTGATATATTAATAAGTTGATCAAAGAATGTTTTAGATTAAATGAGACTGAAGAAACTTGACAACTAAATGTAATACCTGATTTTAATTGGATTGTAAATTATAAGAACTATAGAGAATATTATTGGAAAACTGGGGAAATTTGAATATGGGCTATATATAGTAAATGAGATAATACATAAATACCTAATTTCATACATATGTTTATATGTTTCATACATAGGTTTAGGAGAATGTCTACATTCTTAGGAAATATTTAACTTTTTTTGTGTGTGGCACCGGGGATTGAACTCACGACCTTGCGCTTGCTGGGCAGGCACTTAGACCGCTGAGCTAGATTCCCCAGCCCTGTTTTTGAGACAGGGTCTCACTATGCCCTTCAGGCTGGCCTTGAGCTCACTTTGTAGCCCAGGCTGGTCTCGAACTCACAACGATCCGCCTGTCTCAGCCTCCCGAGTGCTGGGATTACAGGCGTGAGCCACCACGCCCGGCTAGATATTTAACTTTTTAAGAATGAAATGTTAGGATATCTGCAATACACTTTTACATAGTTCAAGAAAACAGGAAATGTATGTTTATGTGTATGGAGAGAAAAAGAACAAAAGAAAGAGAGACAAAGGTGGTGTAGAAAATGTTAA
>RJWT010033345.1:0-13926 GCA_004365215.1 Cuniculus paca
GAGGCCAAAAATTTATGTTGCAGACAAGACAGCCTCTTTAACAAATGCAAAAGGAGTCTTCCATATACAAGAAGACTGAAACTAGTTCCATATCTTTCACCCTGTACAAAAATCAATTAAAAATGCATCAAAGACCTAGGTATAAGACCTAAAACTTTGAAACTGCTCTGTGAATATACCTGAAGTCATATGCATAGGCAAAGACTTCCCAGACAGGACTTTAACAGCACAGAAATAATAGCAAGAATCAACAAATGGGACTGTATCAAATTTAAAAAGTTTCTGCACAGGAAAGGAAACACCAACAGAATGAAGAGACGGCCTACAGAATGAAAGAAAATCACTGCCAGTTAGTCTTCTGACAGAGGATTAGCATCTAGAATATATAAAGCACTCAAAACTTAACATCAAAAACTCAAATAGCCCAACCAATAAATGGGCAAACAAATTGAACATACACTTCCTAAAGAAGTACAAATGGCCAGTAAGTATACAAAAGCTATTCAACATCATTACTCATTAGAAAAATTCTAATCAAAACTACATTGAGATTCCATCTCAACTTAGAATGGATATCATCAAGAATACAAAATAAATAATGGTGAGGATGCAGGAGAAAAAGAACCCTTCTACACTGCTGGTAAGAATGTAAATTAGTATAGCCTCTATGGAAATCAGTATGGCTGTTCCTCAAAAAACTGAACATGGAGCTACCATTTGATCTAGATACATCACTACTTGATAGGTACCTGAAGAAATTAAAAGTCAATATACTCCAGAGATACTTACATACTCATGTCTGTTGGGGAATAATTCACAATAGACAAGATATGGAACCAGCCTACATGAAATGGATTTTTTTTAAAGTGTGATATATATACACAATAAAGTAATATTCAGCTATAAAAAAGAATGAAATTATGTCATTAACAGGTAAATGGATGGAACTGGAGATCACCATATTATGTGAAATAAGCCAGACTAAGAAAGGTACGTGTTGCATGTTCTTAATACATGACTTTTTAAAAAAGGTAATATTTTCTAGGCATGGTAGTGCATACCTGTAATCCCAGCACTCTGGAAAACCAAGGCAGGAAGATTCCAAGTTCAAGCCCAGCCTTGGCAATCTAGGGACTTAGCGATGTAACCAGCTCCTTCTACCTCTCAGGTTCTTGTTTTCTGGCAAGAAAGACTGAAGAAGACAAAATAGCAAGCAGCAAGTGGTGGAGAATGGCCAAATGCATACTTATTAGAAAGAAACAAAGAAAAGAGCTCTCCACTTGATGGGGAAGGGTTTCCATAAAGTGGAAAACCTATAGCTGTTTAAGTCCATCGGTTTTTTTATACAGTTTTTTGTATCTGTGTTTGTGACAGAAACTAAGGATGTTGGTTCCTTGTTGCAGGTAGGCCTTTGATGTCTAGAAAGCAAGCTGCTTTGTTTGCATTTTCCTTTCTCCAAGGTCTCTCCCATTTGGTTAGGGACCTGTTTTTTGTCCCTCTGTATTCCATTAGGCCCTGATAGTCAGTCTGTTTATTAATTATTGGGGCCGTCTGGTATGCTAATTCACTTAAGCCCCAACCTTTAGTTTACTTTACTTATTCAGGACTCGTACCCTATCTGCCGAACTTTCTCTATATTCCTGCTTCAGTGAGACCCTGTCTCAAAATAAAAAATTTTTAAAAGGCAGGGGAATCAAACTCAGTGTGAAAGCCTTGAGTTTAAACTCCAGACAATCAATCAATAAGTAAATAATAAAAAAGATGACTTGAAAGTAGAAGGGAGACTACTATTAGACATGATGAAGGGAATAGGGAGGGCATAAGGAAAAGTAATAGAAGGGATAGATATTCTCAAAATATATACAATGAAACCCAGTGTTTTGTAAAATTAATAAACACAAAATATATTTTAAGAAATGACAAAATATTATAAAAAAGAATAAAGTTGGACCTTTCCCTTATCATGTATAAAAACAAACTCAAAATGGATCAGAGACCTAAATTTAAGAGCTAAAAGCATAAAATTCTTCAAACACATGTAAAATCTTCACAGCCTTAAAATTGGGACAATGACTTTCTTTTTTTTTTCTTTTTCTTTTTGTGACTGAATCTCACTAAATTGCCCAGGCCGGGTTCAAATTTACGATCCTTTTTCCTCTGCCTCCCAAAGCACTGCGATTATAGACATGAACCACCACGCTCAGCTGGGCAATGGTTTCTTTAAACAGGCACCAAAAGCACGGGCAACAACAATAATTGATAGACTGGGAATGGTGGCACACACCTGTAATCCCAGCACTCGGGAGGCTGAGGCAGGAGGATTGTCTTAAGAGTTCAAAGCCAGCCTAGCCTACATAGTAAGATAAATTTTTTTAAAAAGCTTTTGTGAATCAAAACACAGTATCATGAGATATTATTTAGTGATAAGACATCTGTCTAGTATCATGAGGCCCTGGGTTCAACTCCCCCCACCACCACCACACACATACACATGCATACACACAAAACATTATCAGAGAGTGTAAAGTCAACCCACAGAATGGAAGAAACATTTAAAAATCATAAATATAAGGGTGTAATGTCCCACACTGGGCTGGAAGTATAACTCAGTGGTAAAGCACCTAACTACCATGAGCACTAATACCCTGGGTTCAATCCCCAGCACAGACAGAGAAAAAAAAAAGTTCAGATTATATTAAGAATCCCTAAATCTTTTTTTTTTTTTTTTTTTTGGACAGGGTTTACCTATGCAGTTCAGGCTGGTCTTGAACTCACTTTGTAGCACTGGCTGGCCTCAAACTCACTAGGTAGCCTAGGCTGGCTTTAAATTCACATTGAACCTCCTGTATCCGCCTCCTGAGGGCTGGGATTATAGGCGTGCACCATCACATCCAGCCAACAATTCCTAAATCTTAACAAAAAGATACAAACTCAATTTAAAAATGAGCAAAAGACTTAAATAGATTTCCCAAAAAGATGTACAAGTGGCCAAAAAGAACATGAAAATATTCTCAACATTATTAACCATTAGCAAATTCAAACCGATACCACAATGATATATTTTACATACACTAAGATGGTTATAATTCTTTTAAACTAAAATAACCAGTATTTATGAATATGTGCATTACATGGAGTCATCATATGTTGCTGGTAGGAATGTGAAACTGCAGCCGCTATGGAACACAGTGTGATGGTTCTTCAAAAGCTACACATAGAACTGTGCTACGATTTGTATCTATGTCCCCCCAAAGCCTCATGCACTCACACACAGGGCTTCTGGGAAGTGACTGGATCATGCTGGTGCTACACTTATAGGTAGATTAGTCCACTGATGAGGTGATGGCTAAATGTGCTATTAGAAGGCAGGGACTGGGCTAAAGAGGTAGGCCACTGCAGACACAGTCTAGAAAGGCGTATTTCCCTCCTGGGCTCTTCTCTTTACTCTGTGCTTCTTGGCTGCCATTATGTAAGCAGCTAATCCTCAGGCATGCTCCTGTGCCACACTGCCCTGCCTTGGAGCCAGTCAAGTATGGCCTGAAACATGAGCCAAAATAAACCTTCCCTCCTTTAATTTATTGGTGTTGAGTACTGAATCCCAGCAATAAAGAAAGTGACTAAAATAAACTGCTATATACCCCTAGAATTCTATTCCCAGGCACACACCTAAAAGAATTGAAAACAAGAATGCAAACAGCTACTTGTGTATCAGTGTTCAGTGTAGCATTACTCATAATATGCAAAAGGTGGAAATCTCAAGTACCCATCAACAGATAAACATTTTAAAATGTGGTACATACATACAATAATTCAGTCATATAAAAGGAATTAAATTAGCCAGATATGGTGGCGCACACCTGTAATCCTAATGCTTGGGAGGCTGAGGCAGGAGAATCACTGAATTCAAGGCCAACCTGAGCTACACAGTGAATTCAAGGCCAACCTGGACAAGGTGAGACTCTGTCTCAAAAACAACACAAAAGAAATGAAATTATGATACATGCTGCAATATGAGTCTTGAAAACATGTCAAGTAAAACAAGCCAGACCAAAAAAAAGGACAGATATTGTATGATCCCACTTATATGAAATATCTAGAATTGTTGCCAATCAGTTGAGGGTTCTTCTGCTTAATCCAGATAGAAATCATGAAGCAGCAAAGAGCAGCTCTGCTACAGGCTCTAGGTTCTTAGCCTCAATGCCCTCATTCCTGAACGTTACAGCTCTGGGCCCTGATGCTGCCAGTCAACATCAGTTAAAGTTAGATGTTATTAGGTAACACTGCCAATTTGAGGTCTCTGCCACCATCAGTTGACACTGGTTGCTACCAGTGACCCTCGGTCAAGTCTGCTTGCTAGTGATCTCTGCCGCTGATCTTCATTGGCTGCTGTTCTCTGGAGCTCTTCAGGGCTAACAGCCCCTACTGTTTACAGCTCTTTCTTAAAGTGACCACTCTGTCAATGCTACTTGGGATAAAATCTCAAGTAGATTTACAAGACTTTCTGAGCCCACAGTATCTGAGAAATAAATTATGAGTAGACTTACAGGACCACTACAGTGAGGCTTTACTTGAGCAAAGCCTATGCTACTGCACAGGGGGATCAGCACACCAGACACACGCCCTTTCTAGAACAACCCAAAAAGAGTCAAGAGAGTGTTGCTCATCTAGCAGCTGCAGGCCGGGACTGACCCACATTCAAGTCTGATGACTGGTCCAAATTGGTCTAAACTCAAGCTTTCTAATCTGAACCTACTGATTGGTCCAAATTCAATTCTACTGATTAATTCAGATTCAAGTATCCTGCAGTCAGGGCAGACATCGCTCAGAGTGAGTATGGACAGCCAAGTCGTCATAGTGGCAGTTTGGAGGAACATCAGGAGCTGTAAGCTATTTGGTTGACATCTGTCGCATCTCAATGAAAAATGGTGGGGTCAAAACTTGGGAATCTTCAGGAAGGCTGTGTTAATCACAGCTTACTGGGGCTTGGAGATGTTGAGGATGTTAATAATGGGCTGGGATCTCTCCCTGATATATCCCATGCTAGGAGTAGTTTCTCCACTGCTTTGTCAGAGAGGCAGTAGAAGCAGGGAAGGGGCACGGCAGCTGACAGCAGAGCTGCATGGACAGTAGTCACATAGTAACCTGAGAGAGGTGGGAGAACACTGGGGCAAGTTGTTAGGGACCATCCTCCAGAACCTAGGGAGAATGAACAGAAGCGAGAGGGAGCATGAAAACTCCTGGCCAAACCGGGCCCTCCTTCAGTCATAAGGGGAAAAGAGAAGAGTCAGGTGCCTCTTGCCTGTCTCAGAATGTACAAATTCACAGACAGAAAGAAGCTGGAGGAAGAGTGAAATGAAGAGCTAATTGTTTAATAGGAACACTGATTGGAAAACTTAAAAAAAAAATTTTTTTTTTTGGTCAATAAGTAGAAGTCAAGAAAACTTAATCCAAATTGGCAAATAATCTAGAAAAAAATGCAGAAAGAAAAACAAAAATTAAATAAGCAAAACAGAAACCTCAGAAAAATTCAGAATGTGTCCAAGTATTAGCTCAGACACTCAGAACAGTTTTCTGTGTGGACTTCGGCCTCAGTGTACCTCATTCAGCAGTTTACTCAGTAGTGGCTTACGTGAATAAATTATTGGGGAGAGAGGATATCTCTGAAGAGTGTGCTATTTAGCTTTTAACCCTCCTACTCTGTCACACTCCTCCTTGCTCCACCTCCACAAATTGGCACTGTGACATGACTATAGTGGGACCCAACCTCAGAAGTTCTCTCTCCTTTGCCCCGCCCACACCCCCTCAGGGGCAGGCAGAAACATTCCCTAAGGACATCTGCAGCCAGGAAAGAAACAGTCCTGCTGGACCCGCATTGTACTAAAAAAGTACAGCCAAATGGGAAAGCTAAGGCTTGGTTGCTAAAAATAGCAGTTATACTCACCCAGTAGCAAAAGGAACTGCTTTCTGCCAGTTCCTTCCACCCTCCCTTTTCTCATCAACAAAATGGAACAGCTGAATGCCAGGCAAGTTTCCCCCAGCAACCTGGCTCCCTGGGGGCACCAATCACACTGTAAGATGGGGAGTAAGTTCACAGCACAGCATGAGGCTTTGGGCCAGTGGCTGGCTATGCCTGGGTGCAAGAGGGAATGGGGCCAGGCTAGCAGAGACCAATCAAGGGGCAAAGGTTGCCACATCAAGAACAAGGTTAAGGAGGTCCAGGGAGCTGGATCTAAAGAAGGAACGACCCTCGACCTTTCCTAATGCCCTATACCTTTCCTATCCTGCAGCCTTCATTGGGGAGGGAATTAAGAATCAAAGTAAGGGGCTCACAGCATTATCAGAACATATAATGAAAGAAAACAAAGATTAACCCAAAAGCCACAGATTTCCCTCCCTGACATGAGTGTTTCTGCATATGCACATGCACACACACTTAGATGCTCCCTTCTTACAGCCAGGGACAGACACAAAGACCGGTGGTGGGGAAAAAATAAATGAGAAAGAAGTAAGGGCAAAACAACAAATGAGCAGGAAGAAAGGCCCAGAAGGGACTGAAGAAGAAAGGGCGGCCGGGGGGTGGGGGGTGCTGCTGATGCACAAATTGCAATTTTCCACCTCCTGGAGTGGAAAGCAGAGTACAGGGTAAGAGAAACAGCAGCTTCCACAGGGCTCCCAGTTGCCTCCATCTCCTACACACACACACACACACACGCACGCACACACCCCATCAGGAGCATTTTCTGTTAATACTAAGGAAAAGAGATCAATTTGCAAATGTATCTTTCATCTCCCCTCAATAATTCTGCATGCACTACACGCCTGACCTATTTAATGACTCCATATGTTTTTCCATGAAAAGGAGCAAGGAACAGGGATAGAGAACAAGGGGTTGGAGGACTTAGGAGAGACATAGGCAAAGTGAGACCAAGAAAAAAGCATGAGACAGTTTCTCAGGTTTTGCATGGACACTCAAAGAGCACGTGCAAACTCTGCAGCATGCAGGCAAGTGTAACAACATCCTGTGTCCTTTTAAGGCCTTGTCTGTAGCCAGGTCACACAGTCTTGGTCTTTACTCAAGAAGTGGCAGATGGAGAGAATGCAGGATAAGTTTGCTCTGGGCTTCATGTGGATGCTGAGGGAGAAGGGGAAAGAGGACAAGAGAAAGCAGGATAGAGCTACATTCTGTCAGGAGAGCCCACCACCACAATCTGAAAGCAGCCACAAAAGAAAACCTTAGTGCCTGACATAAAGCCAAAGTCATGGCATCCCTCCGAGACATAGTTTGGAATACTTGCCCTAAAGAGAGTCCTTACTCCAATCCACTTGCCACCCACAAAGCCTGGGTTCACATGATCACTAACTAGTACAATCTACAATACGAACCCTTCCATCAGCCTTGGATCTACATCTTTACATTTATGACCTTTACCTGATTTAGAACACCATCAATCAGTCCAGGAAAGGGGAACCTATTTCAATGTTTGACCAGTAATTCTTTCCTTAAGTATACTTGGGCTTTGGGGCGAAAAAAAATAATAAGGTACTTGAGATGTCCATTTTTCTACCAAAACCATTTGTAAGCTGTACATCTACTTAAATAGATGTTGGATGCTCTCAGCAGTATGGATTGCCAGCTCACTGCAGCCCAGAGCTGATGCTCATGGGAAGAGGTCACCTAGCCCCCGCCTCCCTCAGTGCTTCATGTCCTCCACTCAATTCAGGCAAGACTGGGGGAAGGAACTGGGCCCTATGTAAACAAGACATCCTCCAGTAAGTTTTGTCTTCTGTGAGAAAAGAAAACAAAAGAACGGAAAGAGAATGGCAAGATGCCAAAAGAGAAGGAAGAGGTAGGGGGAAGGGGACTGACTGGTCTCTGGCAGCTTCTGACAAGGCTGCCAGGCCACACGGACACTGGCTGCTCTGAGTCTCAGAAAATAGCACAGGGAGACCAGGAAATGGTCAGAAGTGTCCTATATAAGCAGTCACTTCAGCACCCTGCCTTGAGGCTCCATTTTTACCTACACTCTATGTCATGTATTTGTTTTCCCAAATCTTCTGGGAAAGTAAAAAGACATGAATTCCTGTTTCTGTTTTATAAGAAGGCAACTGAAGCAAAAGCGGGGAGGGACCCACTGGGTAGAAAGCATAGCACATGAATTTAAAGTCAGACAAACTTAAGATCAGTTGTTGGTTCTGTCAATTCCTAACTATGTGATCTAGGACACACCTTCAGTAAACCTCAGCTCCTTTACCTATAAAATGAACACAGTGAGAGTTCCTATTTCAAAATGTGGTAGAAAGAATTAAACAAAACCCTCACACCTGACTATCTCTCCCCCGTCAGTGGAATTGGGATGATGACTATCGTCCCTAAAGCCACAGCCAGGGCAGGGCAGGCACGTGAAGGTAGCACTCCCCAGAGCTACCACCTTTCCAAAATCCACACACTCTCCAGCTGACCTATGCCTCAAACTAGAAGTACAGACTTTTGCCGGGCATGGTAGCACACTCCTGTAATCCCAGCACTCGGGAGGCTGAGGCAGGAGAGGAGTGTTGCAAGTTCAAGACCAGCCTGAGCTACAAAGTGAGCCCAAGGCCAGTCTGAAATGCATAATGAGACCCTATCCCAAAAAGACAAAAAAAAAAAAAAAAAAAAGAGAGAGAGAGAGACTTTTGTTGGATAGCTACTCTCAGGTAAAGGAAATAGATGTTAAAGGGGGACTCTCAGGCTTAAAAATGGAAAGACTCGAGCAATGTTTCTGCTGAAATCCCAAGGCAGTCTCAACTCACTCAGAGCTTTTCCCAGTGTTCTGGTGTCCAGAGAGTCAAGCCCCTGGAATGCACAACTGCCAGCCTGCTTTATGCACTGAAGGTTAGACGATGAGCTCTTCCCACAGACACATATTCATTACTATTTATGGGCTACATAAACTCATACACACACACACAGTCGCTCACTCACCTCTACGCAAACAGAAGCTCACCAGCTTTAATTTAAGCAGACAAATACGAAGCAGAAAAAATAATGCAAAGAGAATGCTGAAAGGACATCCCTAACAAGGGAGAACAATATGCAAAGGCTTAAGAAAATAAATTGAGTTTTAAGGAATAATTTGAAGGACAAGAGAAACAAGTTTGGAGTAGTCAGGCAAAAAAGGTTTTTTTGCTCTAAGATACAAACTAAACAGAAAGTCAAAAAGTAGATAGCAAGGGGCCGGGTATTTAGCTCAGCAGCACAAGCGCCTGCCTGAAGTGCGAGGTCGTGAGTTCAATCCCTGGTGCCAAAAAAAAGTATATAGCAAAAGAGAAAGAGCGTTTGAACAATAAAAAAAAAAATTAAAAAAAACACAAAGCACGGCTATTAACTGCAGTCCAGCCTAACTGGTTAGAATGAACTCAGAACTGGCCTTTTGTACCATGAGGACAGAATTTGTCTGAATTATTGAAGCTATGCCCAGGGCCAAGCAAACAAGAGACCGTTCTCACAGCCAAGTTACTCAGGAAGGATACTGAGTAAAAGAGGTTGTTGATGGGTGGGAGGTTCACAATGAACCCAAGCTTCTACCTGACCAGAGAGTTACGAAACCAAAAGTCACACTTGCACCCGGCCAGGGTGAGCCCAAGACAAGCCTTTCCAATGGCCAGACAAGGGCAGATGCTGTTTCTGCCAGAGAGCACAGGCAGCCAAGGATGGCTCCATAGGCCCAGTGGGAAATATAGACCCCTAGGAGGGCACCAAGATGGGATGACATGGGAAGGGCAGTGAAGAGGTATTCCCCACCCCTTTCTCAATATCTGCACCCTGAGAGGTGGAAAGACAGAACCTACTCAACCTGTATTCCAGTAGCGAAAAGTACAGATCTTCCACAATACCAGTAGCTAAGCCACAGCCTTCTAAGAATCTGAACACCGGAAAGGTGCTCAAGGCTCAGTCTTCACTTGGACTGCAAAGGACCCAGAGACATGAAAGGCACTTGGTTATCTACAGACAGAATAACATTAGGCACAGAGCTTATCAGTGGATCCAGAATGGCTCTGGCAATGTCACACCTGTTGAATATAAAGAGGCTGAGACGGTTAAAGCAGGGCAAAATTTTGGTACCACTGGCACATAAGTGACAACCTAAGCAACAAGAGTAGAGTCACAGTCTTGGCAACAAACCTTAGAAAATGACAGCAGGCTGAGAATAGTCTTTAATTCATAGCTGCAGGTTAGGAAAAGAAAAGGAGCAAGAAAGGAACCCAGAGGAGCAACAATAAGAATTAGAAGGGTCAAAAGGAGAGAATTAGGGGCCAGGGATGTGACTCAGTGCTAGAGCTCTTTCCTTGCATGTACAAGACCCTGGGTTCAATTCCCAGCACCACCAAAAAAAAAAAAGAGAGAATTAAGAGAAAAATCAAGCCATAAGCACAAGAATAGGGCACTTTAAAAAGTTGAATGGTTTGAAGCTTGAAAATTTAGGACCATTTGTCTAAATGTGATTTATTTTCAATGTTTCCCTAGGACCTTAATAATGGAGAGAGGAGGCCTGGTATGGTGGTACACGCCTGTAATCCCAGCACTCAGGAGGCTGAGGCAGAACTGCTGCTGCAAGTTTGAGGCCAGCCTGGGCTACGAAGTGAGTTCAAGTCCAGCCTGAACTGCATAGTGAAACCCTGTCTCAAAAAGAAAAAAAAAAAAAAAGAGCTTTAGTTCTTATATTTTGTAGAGCTGTAATAATCATAATTGCAGTAAATGGTGAGGGGGAGAGGGAGAATACCATAGTGACACCCCATCCTCCAGTATGCAAATGCAATAACCGGGTGTTATGGTTGATGCATTGTGTCAACTTGCAGAGTTTAGAAGTTTAACTGAGAGACTCAGGAGGGAGCCAGGGTTCTTACTTTGTAAACATCCTCATCCTGTGCAAAGGAAGGCAAGGACATTTTGTGAGTGCTACACCTACCCTAAAGGTTTTGGTAGGGGGGTGGCCTGTATATAATATACAGGAGGAGAAGAGGCTTGGGCTTTTGCTCTTTTGCTCTGGCTGCTGCCTTGAAGTGCTGTCCCTGTGCCGTGCCACCCTGCCTTGGACCCAGCTGATTATGGACTGAAATCTCCAGAAACTGTGAGCTAAATAAACCTTTTCTTCCCTAATTTTGGGTGTCAGGTGTTTGTCTCAGCAATGAGAAAAAAGTGGCCAAGACACTGGGCATCCCAGGGAAAAATAAATTCTGTCAAATAATAACTACAGTCAACATTTATGGAGTACTGTGTATGTTCCAAGCAAAGTACTGAGCTCATTTACTCTTCACAATGGCTCTCTGAGGTGTTTCTAATATGCTGCTCATTTTACCCATAAGAGACCAAAATTCAGAGAGGTTAAGTAACTTGCCAGAGTTCATGCAGTCAGTTTGGCCCCAAAACCTATGCTCTTCCCATAAACCATGCTGTTTTTCCAGTGGTCTGTGAAATCAACCAATGCAACTGGATTCATCATTTCAACTACTTTGCAACAATAGAAATAAAATGACACATTTTATGTCAGGGCAGAAAGTTTTACATGAGCCTACTAGGGCCTTCTTGTGGAGAGACCCAGCCCCCATGTCCCAGTTTCGGCACACACACCAACACTCACGCCCTTAGACTACTGAATGTCCTTGATACTGTACGGCCCAACCCACATTCAAGAGAAAGGATGCTCTTGATTCAGACTACAGCCAGGTCACTGGCTCCCTGTGGTTTGATCTCTTAACCTCCCATCGTTCAAGCTTGCTGGCTATACATTCAGCAAAGCATTGCTGCACCCCCCCACAGAGCCTAGTGCCAAGCACTCCCCTCACACATACCCAAATGTATGGCAAGAACTCAGCAAAGGGGAGGGGAACCTATATTCAGAAAAGCTGCCCAAGACAGTATCTAAACTCATTTCCAACTATTTATATGATCCTGACACCCTACCACTCATCTAAGATGAGACTGTTTTTACACAGTAGAAAAAGAAGATGAAGCACAGAAGGATGAATGGGGCTTAACCAAGCATACCTGCAAATGACCAGATGAGTTAGAGAAACAGCATGGTCAGCACAATTTTTACCAAACTCGAAACTGAAGCTCCTAGCAGACAGTGGGCAAGGGGACTAGTGGACTGGTAACTGGTAACCAACTTAAACACCAGCTGAACTGAATCAGCATGGTGCTGTGTGTGGATGGCCCACCTGAGGACTGTTGCCAGCATAAAAAGGGGATCGAGAGAGGAAGAGTAGTGTTGTGGGTTCACCTAAGTGAGTGTTATTGTTTGGAGCTGTTGGTTCTTTTGGAGCTGTTGGTTCTCTTGGAGGAGTTTGTCATGCTGGTCTCCCTGATACGAATTCAGCTGTTATCATTGGAGGAGCTTGGGACCTTATTGCTAGAATGTCCTTGATACTGTACGGCCTTGATACTGTTCACTTTGGGGGAGCTCTGGTCCTTACTTTGAGCATCGCTTCCTGGCTCTGGAGGGAAAGATGTGTGCTGTTCAAATCTCCAGAAGCCTGTCATGCTGGCTTCCTGCTATGTACTCGGCTGTTCTCATCATCGGAAGAGCTCAGGACCTCACTGTCGCTGAGGATGACTGTCGTACTTTTCGGGGGAACCCTGATCCTTATTTTGAGCGTTGCTTCTTGCCTCCATTGCAGAACCCTCAACCTACTGGCACAGATCCTTCACTTTGCTGGCATAGACTTTCTAGCTTCCACTGCTGACCTTTGGGCCTTCCCAGCTCAGATCCGTAAAACACACTTACATGAGTCATTGTCATAGGCTCCAGGTTTTCAGCTGAACTCATGCAGGTTATTGCCATAGAATCCAGGCCCTCAGCTGGATTTTCTAGGTCTTTAGTGTTATGGACAGATTTCTTGCACTTTCTCCATATTTGATTCCTTGGGTGACCATTATAAATAATACTATAAATTATGTGTTCTGTATGCAATTGTTCTTTGCAATCCCTGACTACAACAGACTGACTACTCTTTGACTCTGCCTGTGGTTCTGAGATTGATTAGCCTACATCTAGGGCTAAGAAACAGGGTTATCAGAGCTCCATTCTATTTCCTGTCCACTCCATCGCAATGGAAAAAACATAGGCTCTGGATTTCAACCCAGGCCTCCCTGGCTAAATGTGTGACTTTGGGCTGGGTGCTTAATCTGGCCAACTCTCAATTCCTTCATCCATAAAGGGACTTGATAGTAACTATTCAGCAGTATGGTTATTAAACGACATGACAGACCATACAGCACAGTGTCTGATACAAAGTGGGGTTTCAGATGATTTTATTACTATTACTAGGAAAAAATCTGAACAAAAGACAGAATAAACAAAAGCAGTGGGGGTTTCATCCCATACAGGGTTGTCTTCCTTGCAGCCCAGCTTTCCTAAGTCACAAATCTCCTCACACACCTGAACTACAGCATGTTCAATGGTTACAGACAGATGTCCACTGAAACCTTTAATCAAGGCTGGCTGGCTCTCCATTAGAACTGGCTGACAAAAGCAAGCAGACACTTCCGAGCCCAGCTTACTGATGACTTGAGCCTATCTCCAAATTTCTACTACTGCTCTCTTATACCTCTAAGGGAAAGGCACGCAGAGCAAAAGTACCTAGAACAAGTCTAGTAGACTAGATTGCTGGAACTACCCTGGGCAAAGGTAGCTAGCACTGACAGAGTAAGGGTCCCAGGACTTCCTTTTTCTCTCCCCTTTTAAAATAATCACTGGGATAACCAGGTACCCTCCCTTCTATTCTGGAGGCCTGAGTGGCTCTACCACAACCTCTGTTGCTCTGTAACCAACAGGTCCTAAGAGATCTCTAGGGAGGTTGGCAGATACCCCAGAAGCCAGGAAATAAAGTTCTTGACATTCAGGATGTGGCCACAGATTTCTCTCAAGAGGAGCGGAAATGCCTGGA
>RJWT010033346.1:0-13910 GCA_004365215.1 Cuniculus paca
AAAAAAAAAAATAAGGGTAGCCTGCCCATTAATTGCAGTATGGATAAGAAAGACATGGTGTTCTATGGTGTGGAAACCTACTCAGCTATGAAGGAAGATAACCTCAAGGCTCTTGGTAGGTAAGATAGAGGCAACTGGTAATAGTGCTCATGGATGTAATGGATCAGAGTCACAAGGGTGAATTTTGTGTTGTCTCCATAGCATAACAAACTAAAGGTGTTAGTGGGATCCAAAATGCACAATACATATTGGGAAAGTCAAAGGGGAGGAATTATCTAAAAAGGGAAAGAAATGACCACTATTAATCTATTATCTTGATTTGAAATTCAGATTGTATTCATAGTTCTGATTAGTTTCATTTTATTCTGATTTGTTTGATTTTATTGTACTGGATGGCATAGACAGCTATTTTAAAGATAACAAAATATATCATTGTAGCCATCGAGGATGTCCAATTATCTTGTTTAGAAACCCTGTATGGGTTTCATTGTTTGTTTTAATTGATTTTACTCTATTCTGTGTGGTTTGATTGTAATATGTCTGAAAATGTAGGCAACTATTCTGAAGATAACAAATATTATGGTAGCCAATGCTGTTTTGCTAGTATCTTGAAATTCTGTATTGCTTACATTGTTGTTTTGTTTTATTATATTTTGTTTTGTCTCTACTGTTTTAGTTTGTTGTATTTTGTTTGATTTTACTTATCCCTGATGGTATGGGCAGGTATACTGCAGATAAGAAGAGGCATTATGGTAGCCTTATCGATTGCTTTTTACCCTGTTTAAAAGTCATGTACCATGTTCATTGCTTTGTTTTGATTGACTTTACTCTGGTTTGTTTTGTTTGGTTGTATTCTTTTCAAAATAAAAATAAAAAAGTAAAAAAAAGCAGATGAATGATAGAGAAAATATGGTATCTATACACAATGGAACATTGTTCAGCCATAAAACATAATGAAATCATGTCATTTGCAGGAAAAAGGATAGAATGTAAATCATCATGCTAAGCAAAATAAGCTAGACTCAATTAAATCTCATATTTTCTCTTATATAAGCAATGTAAAAGAGAAAGAGAGCACAAGAGCGAGAATGCTAGATTTCTGGAAATGAAGGAGATCATCAAGGGGAAGGGAACAATAGAGATGAAAACAATCGAAATATGTCATACGCATTTACCAGTCTGCCAAAACAAATTACTAATTTGTATTACTGTATTGTTAATTTTAATTATTGTATTACTAATATGTACTGATAAAATGTTTCTTAAGAATGCCAGTAGTAGGTTAACATCCACAAAATGATGCTCTGAAATATAGAGATTCTTAAAGTAAATGATGAAATTTAAAAAACAGAAGCAGAAGGTAGTTCCTTAAGGAAAGGTTTTATGCTATTTTCATAGCAATTTGCCATGAACACACAAACCAGTGTTTTTAGTTGACATACCTCATCTTTCAGCTGACTTCTACTGGTTTCATGATTTTGATATTCTGTTCTACTTTTTAAAACTTTACGGTCAGCAGCAGAAATTCTTTTCTCATACTCTGTATTATTGCCAATCTCATTTTCCAAAAACTTGATCTTTTCTTTAACCAAACTTTCTTTTTCTTTTGTTTCCTGTTTTATTCTTCTCAATGCCTAGAATCAAAACAAATACATTCACTTAAATATTTGTTTAAAATGAGCAAACTAAAATGAAAAAAAATTTAGTTTTTACTTTTTCATTATTATAGTCAGTGTTTATTTAACATTCTTAAGAGAAGACTTTTTAAAAGTGAGATTTTATATAAATAAAAATAAAATATTAATATGCTACAAGCTGATACTTATAAATTCATATTGTTCTAAGGCTTATCTATCTGAAACTTTGCTAAAGATACAAGAAAGTCAGGGCTGGAGATCTAGCTCAGTGGTCTAAGCACCTGCCTGGCAAGCACAAGGTCGTGAGTTCAATCCCCGCTGCCGCAAAAAAAAAAAAAATGGGCCGGGGATCTAGCTCAGCGGCCTAAGCACCTGCCTGGCAAGCACAAGGTCGTGAGTTCAATCCCCGGTGCCACAAAAAAAAAAAAAAAAGATATGAGAAAGTCAGTGATGTTGCCTTTATATACATAAAGGGCAACATCTAAAAAATTTTAAATATTTCTTTCCAGGGCCAGGGATATAGCTCAGTGGCACAAGCACCTGCCTGGCAAGCACAACGTCCTGAGTTCAATTCCCAGTACCAAAAAAAGGCAACCCACGTGGGACCCCTTCTATTTCTCTTGGACAGAAGCTTTCTTTCTCTCAATAAATATATTCTGTTCTAAAATAAATAAATAAATAAATAAATAAATAAATAAATATTTCTTTTCACACAGAAACTTGGGTTTCCACAAAGAGTTTCCAAATACTTTACAGATCAGTATTTTTCATCTTTCAACAATAACACTTTAGTTATTGGTTCAGTTAAGAATATCTTCACTTTGGCTTGTTGGTAGTCTTAAGAACCAATAAATAGAATATGCAATGAAATACGGAGAAAGTATTATGGAAACAAAGGGATGATGAATTTCACCTAAGAGAAATGTAGAAGACATTACTCAAGAGGCATCATCTGAGTCAGGTCTACAAAAATGAATGGAGATGTATCAGTACTCCAATGTGGCTAACATGCAGATATGCGAAGGAACATATATTAAAAAAGAGTAAGGTAAACATGAAAAGTATGACACTGAAAAGTTAGAAATTAAGGTCAATTTGTGATGAAATTCAAATGCCATGGTCAACCTTTAAGCCTTGTAAAATGAGAAGATTTTAATGCTGGGGAACAAAAAGACCAAACAAGGTTTCTACAAGTAATATGTGGCAATAGCTTTAACAAATTATAAGAAAAATTACCCTAAGAGGTATTTCTTCTAAGTTTTCTGAAAGGTATCATATCAAACAATTAATCCTAGAAGATGGGGTGAGTAATACAAATTCTGAAATCAATAGGTTTCTGAAATGCTATGTGCATTTATTGTACATATTAGCCTATTAAAAGGATGCATATCTGAGATGTAATTTCGCTTTTTTGTTTTTTTGTTTGTTTGTTTTTGGTACCGGGGATTGAACTCACAACCTTGTGCTTGCCAGGCAGGCACTTCTGCTGCTGAGCTAAATCCCCGGCCTGTAATACATTTTTAAAAGGCATTTTAAATTTGTTTAATGTAGTATTCCTAAATGTTCTCTATAACAACAACACATCTATAATGACAATTGTAGGAATTCACATAGTTATTGTGCTCATTCAACCAAAAAGCATGTTAAAACCTTTAAATATTTCAAATGATCATTCTAAAATTGTTTGCATTATATTGACTTCTCTACCACTTAAGCAGATGCTTTAATACCTAATGCAACATTCCTCTTTCTTTCTTTCTTTCTTTCTTTCTTTCTTTCTTTCTTTCTTTCTCTCTCTCTCTCTCTCTCTCTCTCTCTCTCTCTCTCTCTCTCTTTCTTTCTTTCTTTCTTTCTTTCTTTCTTTCTTTCTTTCTTTCTTTCTTTCTTTCTCAGAGGGGCAGGTTACCAGGGATCAAACTCACATCCTCACACTCGCTAGCTTGTGTTGCTGAGCTGAATCCCCAGCCCCGACATTCATATTTCTTAAAAGTATTATTCATGGTTAAGTTTTCACATAGCTAATACTTATAAGTAATATCCCAACATCTACACTGGAATAAAAAGCATAGCAGAAAAATATTTTCCCAGTCTAAATATCGTTTCTTTTAAGAAGCCAATTCAGGATCATATAGCCAGACTTTCCAAGAAGGCACTAAGAAGACAGGCACTGTTTTTGAGCAAGAGAGACAAAAAGAGTACCATTTCACTTGTACAGGATCAAAATAAAATGTCCCAACATATGCTATTTCCACATATGGACCATTTTGAGTTAAAAGCACTTGAAAAATAGCAGATCCCAAAAAAAGTACTCTGATCCCTCTCTCTCCAAAAATACGACATAAAACTCCTCTCTGAGAGGTATCTTCCCAGTGCCAAGAGGAAGAAAAACATTCTTATCACCAAAGACAAAGAGTCAAGACCAGTAGAAATTTGTATAAATAAATCTTGTTAAACTACTTCCTGTCTTCCTAGTTATTCTTCCACAAGGTCTACTTTTTGTTCAAATGTGAATGTAAGTGTTCAGGTCTACTCACTTACTTCTCTGAGTTGTCATTTTTCTTATGAGAGCTCCTTTGACATGTAAATAAAATATGTACGCTTTTTTCTATTAATCTATTTTATGTCAGTCGTAGCCAGAAACCCTAAGCTGGTAGAGTAATTCTACACAGACTAAATGTTCTAGTGGTGGCGATCAGCTGCCCTTCACTCAAAAGAATTGATTTACACATCTCTTCTCAACTCTGCGTTCAATGGAGTCATGCTGGTATAGAAGTAGCTCCATCACAGAAATAGTTAAATCAAGGATAGGTATTGTTATATTTTGTTTTGTTCTCAGGAAGTGGTTATTAAACACGTGGAAGCCCCTATCACCTAAGGAACTTCTTAGAGCCCCTCCTTGTCTCTGACAACACAATTGGATGTCCACCAGTAAATAAGACACACTAAATAAAACCAGACAGTTATTATTTGTGTACTCTGCCAAATCAACAGGCTGAGTAAATCAGTTATGAGTTTGCATGAAAATGCTAATTGTGGATCTATAATCTTGCATCTGATACATTTGATTTACATAGAGAAAACTCTGGTACTCAGAACTTGATATCTGAAACCAGTAAGAAATTTAAAAATAGATACCACTATCAGCATTAAGAATTAGAAAGACCCCTTAGTAAAATTGGTTCTCCCTCATTTCTCCTAGGGAGACTTTGCCTACTTTGTCTCTTGCAGAAATTTAAAATAAAATACTCACAGGTAAGCTATAACTAACTACTAGAATGCTAATATCCCAGTGGCCTTGGCTGGTTGCCTTTTTGTGAGATAAATTCAGAATGGAGTTTAACACATCTCCTTACCCACTTTCTTGCCTCTTCAGCCTCTTCATCCCAACCCCTCCTAACCTTTCCACTTTTACTCACCAATTTTTCATTCCCTAATGACCTCCCAAAACCATTCTGCTAAATTACTTCTAAAAGTAACAAGTAAGGGGCTGGGCATTTAGCTCACTGTGGCACAGTACCTTCCTGGCAAGTGTGATGTCCTGAGTTTGATTCCTGGCACCCAAAAGAAAACAAGAGAAGTAACAAGGGATAAAAGTAGGTCTGCATTACCATTGCATTATGTACCTCCCATTCTGATTTTTTTACATCGTTGGTACCCCAGCTTCAATAGTAAAACTGTTTGGCTGTCTAGATTTCTTGTCTGAATCTCCCTCCTTGTTCCTTGGTTATCTGCCAAGGTTCATTTCCCTAAACCTGTAACTTACTGCCAAAATAGCATGCATGTTAAATCCCAGGCATTATGGACAACCATGTGTAAAACGACACATTGGTTTTGTGGCAATAATATTTGTTTCATGATTAATACATGGTAGGATCCAGTCTTGGCTATTATAATACTGTAAGCAAATAATCTTCATAAAATTACTTTTCTAAATGGATAAAGGGTCTGCTACAAAAGTGACTTTCAGCTATCAATATGATTTACATTAGGAAAATGAGTTAAACACAAAAGAGGCAAATACATCTGAACATTACAAGAGCCAAACTACTTTACCAAGGCACACTCATCTATGTCTCGATCCCTCTTTTGCATCTGTTCTATTGTGCTCTCCCACTGCTCAATGAGTCCTTGTCTTTCCTTATGAATCTTACGAAAATCTTGTGCTGCTTTATCCAGTTCTAACTGTGAAACAGAGAACAAACAACATTTCTGAAAATTTAAGTGCTTTTGCAAACATCAACTTGAAAATTAAGAATAAAAACCTTCATGAACCAACCTGGGCACTTAGAGTCTCTGTAAGTTCGTTGTCAAGAACCTTTCTTTTCTGATTACATTCCAAGGTCAGTCTTTCTAACTGGAGGGTCAGTGCCTATGATGTGGTTACATGCAAAATATTTATAATTATTATTTTACTAATTTAAAAGATGTAGACATCATAACTATTATTATTTGTATGTATTTATACCTAAAGCAACTGTAAAACAATGTTTACCTTATCTTTTAATCTTAAAGGGCTAATCTGTTTTTACATAGCTACATGAACATTTAATTGTTTCTAAAATGCTTTTAATATTTTCTAAAGGAAATTAGAAAAAAAAAGGTTAAATTGTAAAATGCCATTTGGAAATACCTAAAATGATACATTTGGTATTAAATCTTTGAGAAAATATTTAAAAGACTAACTTTGCTAGTGTCACCAGATATAAGTGGTTTATAAGGAATGGTTAGAACATCACTCAATAGCATTGTAGTCTCAAATCAGCAAACACGATATGTAACACTCAAACTATATTTTAAACAAAATAGATAAAATATCAATAAATAGTTGTAATACAAGACTTTCTCTTCTGAAATACTTCCAAGAATCCTGCTACATCAGGATATCAATTACAATTTATCATTTCTCACCCTAATTTTATTATCATCTTGTTGTGCATATTTCTGAAGAGTGAGGGCATCACTGTCTTTATGAGCTGATTCTTCTAACCAAGCCTCCAATGCTTGCTGGTCCCAGTTCATTTGACATTTCAAACCATCTAATTTTTGAGTAGCTTTAAATATGCCATTCTAATTTCCAAGGAATGTGAGAGAAAAGAAAAATTGCAAAATATTATTTACTATACAAACTTTAAGAAAACATAACATTACAGACTAAATAACATATTCAGAAGAAATCCTGTCCCTGTGTCTTAGTTACTTGTCTCTCGTTGCTGGGACAAAACACCTGACACCCAAAGTGAAGCAAGGAAAGTTTATTTAGCTCACAGTTTCTGGAGATTTCAGTCTATAATCAGCTGGCTCCAAGGCAGGGTGGCATGCACTGGGGCAACACTTCAAGGCAGCAGCCAGAGAAAAAGGGAAGGAAGGGCAAGCCTCTTCTCTACCCTTAAATTGTACACAGGCCACCTCCCCCGCCCATTCAGGTCTGGTCTAACACTCACAAAGGCCTCCGTTTGCACAGGATGAGGTCATTTACAAAATAAAAACCCTGGCTTCCTGCTGAGAGAAAAGAACTTGTAAACTGCTCAAGTTGACACAATGTATCAACCATAACAATCCACCCCTTGTCAACGTGGCAACCAGACAAATTTCTTTAAACCACCCCCAGATACCAATAAGACATGCTTGTTCTTAATATTTTGCAACTTGAACATTATAATACAGCTTAATAATCCTTAAGAACCAGTAGTAAGTCTATCAACATTATATTACACTAGAAACATAACATTTTGTCCTTGGCCCCCCAAAGACTCATGCACATCCCTTTGTGCAAAAGGCATTCAGTACATCTGCAAGAGTAGCCAAAGTCCTAGCAGTTTCAGCATTGCTGAAAAGTCCAAGTCCCAAGCCTCTGAAATGTAAGACAAACTCTTAGCTGCATGGCCCTGTGCAAATGAAAACAAAGTTAAACACTTCCAACATGCAAGGGCACAAGACAAACATTTTCATTCCAATAGTTATAAGCAGGAGGGTATAAAGGATTGGGACAAAAGCAAGTCCAAAATCCAGCAGAGCAAATGTTAAACCTTGTAGTTGCACGTCCAGCAGCTGAAGCAATCTGCGGCAAATTGTGAGCTCCAAACGGCTTGTGTGACTTTACCCCTATGGCACTTCTGGTGGTTACCAATCCCCTGGCTTCTATCTTGGGATGGCTTTGTTTCCTCATTGCAGCTTTCCTTAGATGATCCATGTTCCTGGCTTTTCCAAATTTCTGGGGTCTCCACTGCACCTTTGGCTTTACATTCACAGCTTCACACACTGCCCTCTCAGGGGCACACTGCATGGCCTCCCAGGCCTTCTGAAATCAGGGTGGAAGCCTTTCAACCTCCAAGGTTGTGCATTCTGTGTGCACCTAAAACCAGCACCACGTGGATGATGCTGAGGTCTGCTGCCAGTTGGAGCAGTAACCAGGCTTTCCTCTCTCTTGGCTGTAGGGGTCGAGTGCCTAGATCACTGGGCACTCTGAACCTGATTGTGAGGAACAGATTCTCTACGTTGCTGCCATTCTGGAACCTCTTGGGGCCTCTGCCATCATTCTGGAACGTGGTGCTCTGAGGCTTTCTCCTCAAAGCAAAGTCTTTTACTTTTGCAGTTTGGAAACTGCAAAGGTTCGAGACTTGCTGCTTTTTACACAGCCTTCAGGCCATCTTTTCTATTTCTCTGTTCCTTCTCAGCAATCGAGATCTCAGCTCTATCTTTATAGTCCACAACTTTACTGGAGCTTCCTTTCTGGCCAAGCTCACATTTCAATCACCTTGCTGGGCTCTGTGCTCTTGATTTACAACATAAATCTGGCTAAAAGCCCCTAACAATAGCCATGCCATGGCCTCAACATTCGACTGCCTTGAAATTTCTTCTGCCAGATTAATTAGTCCACTGTCCTTAATCTTAGTCTCAGGCAAAGTCTCTGGACATGAGCAAAATGCAGACAAACTTTCTGCCAAGCCATAACACACATCATGTGGAGTCCAACACACAATGCAGTCCTTTTCCCAGCAGAAATCTCTTGAGCCTGGTCTTTACTGGCAGACTTTCTATCAGCCTCCTGGTCTCCTGACCTCTGACCAGAATCTCCCATCCAGAAAAGCCTAGGCTGTTCCAGGGCTTCTCTTTCAGGCAACATCTCCAAACCTTTCCAAACTCTTCCCACAAGCAATTCCCAAAGGCTCTTGAACCACATGGTCAGGTACAGTCACAGCAACAACCCCACTCTTGGTACCAAATCCTGTTTTGGTTACTTTTCTCTTGTTGCTGGGACAAAACACCTGACACCCAAAGTGAAGCAAGGCCAGGTTTATTTAGCTTACAGTTTCTGGAGATTTCTGTCTATAATCAGCTGGTTCCAAGGCAGGGTGGCATGGCACTGGGACAATACTTCAAGACAGCAGCCAGAGCAAAAGGGAAGGAAGTGCAAGCCTCTTCTCTACCTTTAAATTGCACATAGGCCACCCCGCACTTCAGGTCAGGTCTAACACTCACAAAATGTCCCTGCCTTCCTTTGCACAGGATGAGGATATGTACAAAGTAAAAACCCTGGTTCCCTGCTGAGTCTCTCAGTTAAACTTCTAAACTGCTCAAGTTGACACAATGTATCAACCATAACACCCTGCCTTCCAGATGTTAATAGTATACTATTTTAATTATATAACTATTATCCTTGTAAATTGTAAAATGGAGAAGACTTGAATATACAAAGCTGAGAACAGTAGATAACAACAGTTTTCTTTAAAAGGCTTTAGACTTTTAAAACGATGTCAGTTACTCCACCAAAGCCACCCCAAATACACACACACACACACACACACAAACATATTATACATGCAATCTTAGAATAATAGCCTTAATACACTAAAACCCATGACACGTTCCTTTCCGTCAGCCCCATTTCTAATCATATTTGCTCCCCCTAAGAGGTCTCCTGTAGAAATTAGAAGTGAGAACACTTTTAATTTTACAGTCACAAAAGAAACAAAAATATTTCTGTAAATTTAGCCATTTACTGAATCTAGATTCATAAAAGAGAGAACAATATGTAAACAAATACAAATTAATAGACATGTAATTCTATTGCATATATAAATATTACATTGCATTATTATAAAATATGTATGTAAATGTATATATACCTATGTCTGTGTATTTATGTATATATGCAAATAAACAAATACAAATTAATAGACATGTAATTCTATTGCATATATAAATATTACATTGCATTATTATAAAATATGTATGTGAATGTATATATACCTATGTCTGTGTATTTATGTATATATGCATATGTAGAGAGAATAAAAACCTTTGAAAACAGCTCCCAAATCATGAGAAATAGGTTGAGGTAGTCTAACATTAGAATCACAAAACTTAGAAATAAATACAAAATGTAAAACTTTTAAATGAAATTCAAAACTAAAATTGATGTAGCTTGTAAAAATATAACACGTTAACCAGGCCTAGCATTTTATAACAGGTGGCCAGCATGAGACTTTAAATACAGTAAGTCTCAGAAAGTAAGTGATAAATGAATAATGGGGAGAAATGTAGTATTTCATCATTTCATTCAAATCATAGCTCCATGTCATTTTGTTGTCTAAGAAAACAATTTAAGTAAATGTCAAGAAACTAATGAATGTCTTTCCTATACAGAAAAAAAAAGCTCATTTAGCGAGAGAGAAGCACAGTAGAATAAAACTTTCAGTAACATACTTCCTTGTCAGTCTTCCGTTCTCGTATAGAAGCTATCTCATTTTCTAGTCGCTGTATTTCATTCTTTACTCGTCCCAATTCTCTTTCAGCAATGGCCTTAAAATGTTCTTCACTTTCAATCTCATTCTCTCTTGCTTTGTAAAGAGACTAGAGAGTAATACACAAAATAGAAACACTTTTAAAATTTTATTATTATAAAATATTTATAATAATCCATTAGGCAAAAAGAAGTTCCCTTCAAACACTTGGATTAAGCACTAATAACTCCTTTATCATGACACCTTCCCATTAGACTGTGATTACAGTGCTGCTGACATTGCTTACTAGTGGTAAGAAAATCAGCCGTGGACTTCCCAGAGGAAACACCATCAGCAGTCTTCAGATATCATGTTCATCCAACAAAACTAAAGAAAATCAAAGTTTATGTGCTGGGGCCTAAAGACCAGAATTCATTATGCACCTTTAAGTAAGAAATAATTTTTAAAAAGAAATAATCAATTAAACATAATTGGGAAAGGAACATTTATAATGTTGATCACATATGTTAACAGATAATTTAAAAATAATTAAAAACTGGTGGTGGTAAATACTTCTTAGAGTATATTAGAATAAAATTGTACCTTTTTTTATGTAACAAAAAATTTCTTGACTAGTGATATTGTAGTGCCTCAAAGTTAATACTTTCTCTTCTGGGGGAGGGGTACCAGGAATCAAACTCATGACCTTGTGTCTGCTAGGCAGGTGCTTATGCCACCAAGCTACGTCCCCAGCCCCAAAGTTAATACTCTCAATATTAATTTTATACTAGTAGTATCACAGTTGCTACTGTTGTAGCAAGTGTATCATCTTTTGTCTCTATTTAATCCAGGCTTGTTTATTCAAGTTTGATGGTATTAAGATATATGATTCTGTCTCTCAAGTTCTGAAATCACTAGAGAGTTTAATAACTTGAGGAAAACAACTGTTACAAATAGTTTTATCCATTATTCAAACTAAGGATTCAAGACTCATGAGTATTGTTTTCAAATGTTTATTAAATATGTAACTTCCTAATAAGATTTGCAAATTATTAAAGATACTTATATTGAATATAAATTGCTTTTTTAAAACATGGCTTTATTCATTTTTAATATTTATAATTTTCTGTGCACCTGCCACAATTGGGGCACTTACTTCCCTCAGGTAACCAGCATGGGCAGCGAGAGACAGCCAGGTATGTCCCATGCTCCTGCAGAACACCAGCAGAGATGCTTGCTTCCCTCAGGCAGCTAGTGCAGGCCAGGAGAATCAGACAAACATGCCCCTGTGTGCCTGCTGCCATCAGGGGAGTCTTGGTGTAGCTGTGAAGGATGAGAGAAGAAGAAGCCCCACCACCACACAACCATGGCCATTGGGGAAGCCTCAGTAGAGCTGCGCAGGTGTGAAAAAGCTTGTCCCATGGCCCACTGCCCCCCCAGGAACACGGTTTCAGAGAAACCCAGGTGCCTGTCCCATTCCCTTACACTATGGAGAGGCAGCCAACATGGGAAGCACTTGGGACCCCACAACTGGCTTGTCAGGAGGAACCCATGAAAATGTCAAGACTAAGGAGCAAAAGGCAATATCAGACCTCTAGCCCACACAGAACAAGTATGAGAGATGTAGACATGTAAGAATATGTAAGTCATACACCTGAAATCTCTGGAAGGATAGCAACTGAAGTAAAGAAACAACTTCATGAGACAGTAAAAGTAATCAGATCAGAAATAATATCTCAGGTAAAAGAAGAAATCACAAACATAATGAAATAATTGCTGAGCAAATCTAAAGAAGACTCAGATTTAAAAAGAGGAGCATACGAAAATAATGGAAACCTTGAATGGAAGGAATTAAAATGCATGAAACAGATTCAAAGAGATATTCAGGAAATTAAAAACTCCATCAAAAGCTGGCAAACCCACTTGAAAGAGACTGAAGAAAGACTTTCAGACCTTGAAGATCAGATTGCAGCTAGCAATGGTGAAAATAAAGATCTCTTAAAAATAACAAAGAACCAGGAAATAACAATTCAACAGCTGCAACGCAATGCAAAGAAAAATAGTTTAAGACTGGTAAGTATCAGTGAAAAAGCAGGGGCAACACAAATGACATAAACAGACTTTTTCAATATAAACAGACTATTTACAGAAGTAATAACAAAAAACTTCCCAAACAGGGGGAAAGGATCTGGCATACAGATAAGAGAGACATACAGAACTCCAACTAGTCATAACCAAACTAAAGCTACACCCAGACATATAATAATCAAGATCCCAGAAATTCGACACAAGAACAGAATATCAAAAGCTGTTAGAGAAAAGAAACAGATCACCTATAAAGGAAAACCCATCAAAATCACAGCAGACTTCTCAACACAAACCATCAAGTCAAGAAGAGCTTGGAGTGAAGTATTTCAAGTCCCGAAAGAAAACAACTTCCAACCCAGATTGATGTACCCTGCAAAACTATCTTTCAAAATGAATGGAGAAACAAGATATTTCCATGATAAAGAAAAACTGAAGGAATTAATGACCACCAAACCAACCCTACAAAGAGTGCTGAAGGATATTCCAGAGATAAAGATGACCACAGTTCCAGAAATAGCAGCAGAGGGTGATCACCAAGCAGGCAATTGAATGGAGGGGGAAAGTGGGGGGCCAACAACAGGAGGATAGCATGGCAGAGATGAGCCAATGCATGTCAGTTATAATTATTAATGTAGATGGCCCCAATTCACCAATAAAAAGAAACACAGGGAGAGTAGATCAAGAAACAAGATCCATCAATATGCTGTATACAAGAAACACATTTAACTCAAAGGAAATTCATAGACTAAAAGTCAAAGGAGAGAAAGCAATGTTCCATGCTACAGGAAACCAGAAAAAAAACAGGAATAGCTTGTCCATCAACAGAATAGATAAGAAAGATATGGTTACTTTTATACAATGGAAAGCTACTCAGCTATAAAGAAGGATAATCTTGAGGCTCTTGTATGGTAAATGGATGCAACTTGAGATCATGCTCATCAGTGAAATGGTTTGGACCCATAAGGGTGAACATTGTGTTATCTCCCTAGCATAAAAAAACTGAAGGAGTTAGTGGATATTGTGAAAGTGATCGCGGAGGAAACCTCTAAAAAGGGAAGGTGGTAAACACTGAAATTTTCTATTATCTTATTTTGAATTCCTGTATCATTTTCATCGTTCTGTTAGGTTCGGTTTTATTCTGTCTTGTTTTGTTTGATTTTATTGTGTCTGATGGTATGGGTAGCTATTTTGAAGATGACAAGATATATTATGGTAGTCATTGTTGATTTCCTATTATCTGGTTTTGAAGTCCTGTAATGCTTTCATTGTTTTGTTTTGATTGGTTTTATTCTGTTTTGTTTGATTTTATTATGTGTGATGGTATGGACAGCTATTTTGAAGAAAATGAGAGACATTATGGTAGCCATTGTCAATTTCTTATTATCTTGATTTGAAGTCTTGTATTGCTTTCATCATTCCATTTTGTTCGGTTTTATTCTCTTTAAAATAAAAAAAGATTTAT